>QRFJ01007767.1:0-80000 GCA_006176705.1 Cocos nucifera
AAAAAAGAGAGGTTAGTCCTAGGTGTACGATATCTGTCGTTTGGACTATCCCTAGGTCGTTTGGGATTCACATTTTGTACGAATAATGAGCATACCTTTAGAAGGACCTTTTTTTATCTTGCGTGAGTAGGTATTGGGTTCCACTTCCAAATGGCCATCGTTGTTGCAATGGAAATACTTTCCTTGACATCGGTTTTTCTTGATTCTGCTTCTTTTTTTGATCCTTCCACCTTTTCTTTTTCCAGACTTCCTTATTCTTTCTGTTTATTTTGGAAGAAGTCCATTCCATAGCAAGAACTGAGCCTTTAGAACCTTTCATAGAAAGCTCAGCGGTAACCAGCATATTCATTAATTCGGCCAAGGAATTTTGAAGTTTATGCATGTGGTAATTCATGATGAATTGCCCATATGCATCAGTCAAGGATTGCAGAATAATATCGTTCTGCAGGTCCAAGTCTAACTTCACACCGAGCTTCTCAAGCTCTTCCATGTCCTTGATCATTGTCAGACAGTGATCTTGGACTGACTGCCCATCACGCATCTTAGCCTTAAAAAGTCATTTCGTGACTTGATACTTGGCTGCGCGACTCTGTTCACCAAACATCTCCTGCAGGTGAGCCAACATTTGGCGAGCAGTCCCGATATCCTTCATGTTGGCGCTGGAGCTCATCAGACATCGAGCCCAACATGTAATATCTGGCCTTATTATCTTCGTCTATCCATTTTTCAGAGACGCTCTCTGTTCAATGGATGGACGGGCTGGTAAGGTGGGAGGGTCCTGGTCCAGTACATGGGTTAACTTCTCAAAACCCAAAACTATTTTGTAGTTTCTGAGCCAATCTTTATAATTGGGTCCAGTCAGTCTATGTGTGTCCAGGATACGTGCCAATGGGTTGGACGCAGATATTTTTCTGTAGAGAGTCAAAGATTCTAGTTAGATACTGTAATTATGACTTGACCAATTTATTTAGAAATTTTATTTTTAAATAAATTAGCTCCCACTATTTTTTTGGATCCCTACACTTCCTCTGTAGAGATGCGAAAATCTCCATGATTAATGATTTCTAGTGGGTGGTGCGGTCTCACCAACTGACTCATCACCTCACCTAACAGTTATTGGTGATGGGTTAGCCAATGAGTGAACAACTCTTGTTCAATGATTCTCTAATCATGGTGCACCCAAACTTGGTCTCTAATTCATGAATCTCACCGTATCCGGAATATTGATCCACTCCTTAGTTAAGTCAGACCCACCATTTGCATAGACTGGGTTCCTAATTGAGTCTCTCACCATATCCGAAATATTGAGCCCAACTCATCCTCCAGCCCATAGCATCCAATGCCTAATAGACATGGTTGCGTCTTTCCGGTGCAACTGAGCCACTGTATCCAGCCAAGAATAATCAACCCCGAGAAGGGCCCGCACGTCTACAATGGTGGAAGACCTCAGACTTAATCTTTTCTTAGGGAGAATTGATTCAGGTCTCATTAAACTAGACTTGTCATAGTCATAACAATTATGACTAACCTAGTGGCATGGGTTAGCTCGGATTATTGACCACCTCAGATCAGAACTGTGTCAACAGATATGGCCAGGTAAGTGAGATCGGTGGAAGGAATATGCCATTAACTCGTACAAGAACGCATTCAGATCGAGTAGCTTCCAATTAAAAATCAGTCGGTCGTATGTGCCAAACTTACCTTAGACACCAAATTGTTGAGCCAGAACCAATTGGGTTAGCCTACAATCCAGACTCTAACCTCTGAGCCTAATTAGGTCTTGCTTGATCGTGACTCGATCTTGACCCAGACTTAATCCTATTAGGCTGGTCAATTTAAGCATTGTTGATCCCATCTAACCAACTCTTGATTCGGTTTGATCAACCGCTTAGACCTAATTGAGCTACCCAAGCCCGAACCCAGTATTATGAATATGTCTTAGATCTGAAATTCTCAATTTTAGATCTAATTGATATTTCATAATCTTAATTTTTAATTAAGTAGGGTTCATAAACAAAATATGCACAATAAATCCTAGGGTTTCAGGATCTAGGGTTTTGCAGAAAGTAAGTTTTGGGTTTCTGATTAAGGACGAACACGCAGCACCCCTATACACATCATAAGAACACCCCATCGAATGGAAGAGAGGGCCTTTAAACCCTTCTTCATTCTTATGACCGGACGGCCAAGAGGAACGCCTTAATCAGGAACATGCAATACTACAAAACAGTTTTAGATCTATATCATATATCTCATATACAAATTAGATCTAATCATGGCATATTTTGCATACATCTCATGTATCGAATCATGCATATTTTCAGATCTAAATTATCTCATAATAATCTAAAAAATTAGATTTAAATTGATCTAATCAAAATAAATTCTAATCTAGACAACTATGTAGAACTATTCTACAACTAGTCTAGACATGCATCAATCATATCTCATATGATGTTAAAATTAAATAATTTTATTTGCTATTTTTTAGATATTATTATAATACTTATAATATTAAAAAATAATAAATAAAAGGATCTAAAATATGATTTAATCAGATTAAATTAAAAACATGCAAGACTATTCTATAGAATTATTCTATTTTAGAACTAGTCATGCATATTTCCTAATCTTAGATCCAAATTATTTAATTTTAATTTTTTTTAATTTTAGATCTGATCACATCTCATGTGACATCTGAAATTATTTATTTTCTAATTAAAATAAATTTAAAATCAGATCTAAACAATTTAGAACCTTGGCTCTGATACCAGTTGAAGGAAAATCCTGATTTTTCGGTCCAGGTTCGTTCAGATCTGATCAGATCAAGAGATATATTTCAAAAATTTTTTTCTTTGATCTATATCAGATTTGAGATGTTTTAGATCTTGATTCTTATTATTTTAATAAATAAAATAAAATAAGGATAAATTAAATCAAATTTAATTTACCTGATTTGGGTAATCCTATTATCCGTTGATGATCCTGTTTGCAGCGGAAGGTTCTGGATCTAGCCACGCAAGCGCCTGGCCTCTATCGGTATCCACTTGAACTGGATCTGGAGATCCTCTTCTTCTCTATCACATCTCCAAAAATTAGATCTGGATCTGATCTGGAGGATCTTCAAAACTTCTTTTGAAGATCAGCAGTCGTCCTTTGCAGCAGCGCAGCCTTCTAGCTTTCAGTCGCCTTTCTTTGATCTGGATTGCACCAACCAAGGTCCAAAACTCCTTTTGGACGTGGAGAGGAGAGGGAGAAGGTGAGTTTGGCATGGAGGAAGAAGGGAGAGGCAGCCTTGGGGCATGGGGAATTTGATCTCAAACTTAATCTTTGAGTTGGGCGCAGGGTCTTATTTATAGACTGTCTGTGATCCAACTTCTCTTCTTCCCAACCAATCACAACTCCTTTGTGAAATCAGATCTAAATCTGATTGGTGGGAAATAGAGTCCCCTAGGATTCCTCCTTAGAGGGCGCCTAAGACCAGTCAAAGTTGGTTCTTAGAGAGAACTCTAATTGGAATCCAAAAAGGAGATGGAGTCCTTGTCCAACAAGGACTCCTAGGCGCCTCCAACTTGGGCACACGCCTAGGGTGGTGTGCGCCCTCTTCCTTGCCAGGTTCTGGCAGGGGGACAGGCCCCCACCAGCTCTCCAATAGGTGCATGACATGTGGTCAAAAGTCAAAGTATCAATGGTCAACATTTGACCAGTCAAAGGTAGACTTTTGACCAAAGTCAAAGAACAAGAAATGGCAGGTGACCAAAAATGGCAGGTAATGTCTTACAAAATAAGACAACCTTTTCTGACTTGGACAACCTCCAGTCAGACCATATGAAGGCCTCTGATTGAGCACAAACTCCTTTGGCTCAGACAGGACAACTTATTTATGATAGCAAAAGAAGAACGTTAGGTTCAATCGAGTGCTAGCACGATTTTTTTGAACCTAATTGAATCTCATTCAGATCAATTGAACTAGGATCAGTTCAATTGATGATCACCAGATTCAAACCCTTGTTTGTGTGACCCAGTTAGGTTCAGTTCTGTATGGTAATGGGATATGTCATGATCTCTATCATCGACATCATCGAAACTCCTTTCGATGGATCAGAACTCTTCTGATTCGAACAGCTAGAATGATCGATCATCTAAATCATTCTAATTGCTCCCAAAATCCACCAGTGACACCTAGCAGTATATGGTGGCAACCCATCAGAGCTGAATGTGAACCTCTTGGTGCAGCTACCTGTGTGATTAAGTTCTTCTATCTTGAGCTCCGATCAGATTAGGGTTAAGGTAAACTCGTCAAACCCTAGTCTCTGTCATATGATGTAATCATTCGATTCGAGTCCGATGTGAAAATCTAAATAGAAACTCTTTCTATTATTTCACTCTGCCATGGCCATGGACTTCTGGACTTGATTCTCATGATTATCATAGGGCTGCTCCTCTACCACCGAGGTAGATAGATTCCATCTTGATGCCATCCAGTTCCTATAATGAACATGCTATAGCCAACATACACCTCAGGGTTCCATATGGCTAGGAGACCGAGTAATGGTGTAGTCAAACTATAACACCCTCAAGGTGAACTGTCGATGCACCTCAGGTCAAAGAACCAGACACACTACTGCAGCATCGAGTCAGTCATTGACGAGAAGGTAGACTCCCTAATGACTACTCGAGGTGGTCACGCTCAGTGCCCTCGTTCTCTAACGAGTATCCTGTACTCTCGCTCCGGTGTCTCCACACCGTAGACTCAAGACTCATCTACTAAAGAGAAGCGATTGTACACCAACCTTCTGGATCAATCACCATCCTCGTGATGATCCTATGGTCGGAAGCATTTTATGAGTTAATAATGATTATTCATGTCTTAAATTTTCAACTCTTGAAAATATGAATTATCATTACCATTAACTCAAAGGATGTATCACAGACACTAAATACACATATGTGATAGAAAATAATCCATTTTATTGATTATAGTCAAAATTATAATTTTGCCCCTAGAAGTGTATTACAAGTGTCAGCCAATTCTGGCTTCTAGGGCACATATATCTAACATTATCTCTCCGAGGTTGTCTCGATCGCTCGGGAGAGATCTTATCTCTGATTAGTCGCTCGAAAGAGATCTCTGATTGGTCTTATCTCTGGCCGAGGTGATCGAAGAGATCTGTCGAGTGAAAGAGAGCAGTCTTTCATCTTATCTCCTACGGTCGAGATTGCCTCGAAGAAGATCTTATCTTCTTCTGCTGTCGAGGTTGATGCGACGCTCGGAGAGAGATCTTATCTCCTGTAGCCAAGTTTGCCTCGAAAGATATCTCATCTCCTGCAACCGAGGTTGGCCCGGATCCTCAGGAGAGATCTTATCTCCTGCGGTCGAGGTTGCCTCAAAAGAGATCTTATCTCCTGCAGCCGAGATTGATGCGGACGCTCGGAGGAGATCTTATCTCCTACAGCCGAGGTTGAAGGTCTTTGACCTGCACGTGTTAGGACGAGGTTCTCCTTTTGTTCCTAACACGGCAACTATTGACTGCTTCTTCCCTATCATCACATAGTCTTTTCACTCAGAAATAATATTATTGAGAGGGAAGGATTTTACCGAGGGGAAGTTACTGATAGCACGTCTCCGTTTTAGGGTCGTGGGGGCATTGTTCCTCCAAGTTTTCTTAGGCAGTAAGTCCCGGGCCGGACGACCTCCTCTATCTCATGCTGGCCTCCTCAATTTGAAGCATGCTTCTCTTGATTTTGACACTGAGAGATGACGAGTCACCGATGTACCAAGCTTCTCTCAGGGGTAATGTTGATGACGCCGTGAGGTGGCCGACCTTCTTGTCATTTTTGGTTACGGCAGCGCCCTTGACCGATCTTCTTCTACTTCAGGCTGGCGTCGAAGAAATTTATCCAGCCGCCCTTTTTTGACAAGCTTCTCAATTTCATCTTGGAGCTAAATGCATTCCTTAGTGTTGTGGCCGTAGTCGCGATGGTAGAGGCAGTACTTGCTTCGATCGTGCTTGTTTGGGAGAAATTATAATCCTTCTGATCTTGGTAGCTGATTCTTAACTTCTATGAGAATTTGAGTTCGAGGAGCATTGCGAGGGGCGTAGTTGCGAAACCTTTCGAGAGGAGGACTTTTTCGTATCCTTCTGTCGGGGCTTCCTTGGTGGCGAGCTTGAGGGGTTCGGGCCTTACTTGCGTTGGGGAGATTGTAAGCACGACCGAACTTCATTCCATCCTCTTGTATAACCTGTGGGAGAACTTCATGCCTCTTTGTTGGGACTTTCTTGATGATGAGCTCGAGGGGGAGTTCAGTGGCCTCGCTCATGCCGAACTTTATTCCGCCCTACTATGAAACCTTCGAGGGGGAGTTCGACCTCGTTTGCACTGAGAAGGTTGTGAACGTGGCTGAACTTCATTCCGCCTCCTGTGAAACCTTCATTGGAGCTTCCTTGATGATGAGCTCGAGGGGGAGTTCGGCGGCCTTGCTCACGTCGAACTTCATTCCACCCTCCTATAAAACCTACGGAAGAACTTTATGCCCCTTTGTCAGGACTTCCTTGATGGTGAGCTCGAGGGAGAGTCTGGCCTCGCTTGCACTGGGGAGGTCGTAAGCGCGGTTGAACTTCATTCCATCCTCTTATGAAATTCGTGGGAGAACTTCATGCCTCTTTGTCGGAGCTTTCTTGATGACGAGCTCGAGGGGTTTGGAGGCTTCGTTCACGCCCGAACTTCATTCTGCCCTCCTATGAAACCTTTGAGGGAGAGTTTGGCCTCGCTTGCACTGTGAAGGTCGTGAATGCAGCCGAACTTCATTCCGCCTCCTGTGAAACCTTCATCGGAGCTTCCTTAACGATGAGCTTGAGGGAGAGTTCGGCGGCCTCCTCACGCGAACTCATTCGCCCTCCTATAAACCTATGGGAAGAACTTCATGCTCCTTTGTCGGAGCTTCCTTGATGGCGAGTTCGAGGGAAAGTCCGACTTCGCTTGCGCTGGGAAGGTCGTGAACGCGGCCGAACTTCATTTTGCCTTCCGTGAAACCTACGGAAGAACTTCATGCCCCTTTGTCGGAGCTTTCTTGATGACGAGCTCGAGGGAGAGTTTGGCGGCCTCGCTCATGCTGAACTTCATTCCGCCCTCCTGTGAAATCTTCAGGGAAGGACTTCTGCTCTATTTTTCCTCCCTAAGGGCGATTGGTATGCTAAGCCAAACGCTCTTCCTTAAGGTCGGTTCCTGGCATCCTCATGGTAGGTTTGCTGGCAAAGTCTCCATTGAAAGCTGTCGCATGACTTGCATCATCTCGGCGAGACAACGAACCTACTGGACTAGCAGGTTGAACTGCTCCACATCTACGGTGGCTTCAGATGGAACTTGGGCTGCCGGGGCTAAAATGGGAGCAGATGGCCCTGGCATGGAGGCCATCGATCATCGAGTCGAAGCTCTCTTGGGAGATATTTTCTCTTCGGAAAAGAACTCTAGAGAGGAAGAAGAGAGATCTCTGGAGAGAGAAGAGAGAAATCGTCGTCGAGCACTCCTTTAAGAACAAGAAAGCCTCATAGGTTCAATCCCTTCTTCCAGCGCCAAATCTGTTGGTGTAGAATCTGGTCGTCGTCGGAATCAGCTGGAGTGGAGGCCGACGAGGTCACCGTCAGGGATCTGCAAAATAAAATTCCGTCCGAAGTCGATGGGGGGTGGCTCCGGCAAGATCCTCCGACAATCAAGTCAGCTCTGGCCAACAGAAATGGAGTGCTCTGGAATGAGTTCGACAGAGTTTAGAGAAAAAGAGGAGAGCTTAGACCCTAAAGTTAGCATATTTGGAGGGTCCTTTTTATAGATGAAGCTTGATGATGACAGCTGCAGCTGCCTGGTGGTGGGTCGCTCGAGGCTGCACCAGATTTGATGTGGAGAGGATGGTATCGTCAGGTCGATAGCGACAGTCATACTGTCCGACAGTGATGGGCTGCTCGAGGTCTGGCGGAGCCACCTATAGCGTCGCCTGTGGTAGACTGATGGTGACCGTTCATCCAGCTTTAATAGCTGTGGCTCTGAGAAAGCAAGCATTGATTGGTGGACTTTGGCACATATCGATTCCAAAGGAGTTCAGACTTCCAAAGAGGAAGCTCGGAGAAAGTTCGGCTTCCGTAGGCGTCTGGCTGGAGGAGTGTGGCTAAGGCTCGGTCGCTGGGGAGTTCAGAAGGAGCTCGACCGACCGAAGGGGATGTCTGGGAGGAGTTTGGATCTTGAAAAAGTTCGATCGAAGGGGATGTCTGGAAGGAGTCCAGCTCCTGAAGAAGTCCGACCAAAGGAGAAGTTTGGAGGGAGTTCGGCTCCCGTAGGCATTTGACTGGAAGAGCGCGGAGGAAGTTCAACTCTTACGGAAGTCCGATGAACTCGCCAGAGAATTGCTAAAATTCCCGGGAGTTTGAAGGAGCTTAGCCGATCGAAGGGGATGTTTGGGAGGAGTCTGGCTCTTGAAGAAGTCCGACCAAAGAGGATGTCTGGGAGGAGTCTGACTCATGAAGAAGTTCGATCGAAGGAGAAGTTTGGAGGGAGTTCGGCTCCCGCAGGCATCTGGCTGGAAGAGTGCAGAGGAAGTTCGGCTCTTGTGGGAGTCCGACTGAAGCTCGGCCGCTGAGGAGTTCGGCTAAAGCCCGATCGCTGGGAGTTCGAAGGAGCTCGATTGCTGGAAGTTCGAAGGAGCTCGACCGCTGAGCAGTTCGGTCCACTGTAGGAGTTCGACTAAGATCCATCCGCTGAAGCTCTTCTGTGGCTACTGGTTGCATTAGGCTGAGTATCGAATTGGACTTCGGCAGGAGCGGAATTTATCTCCAACAGGTATGTTATGAGAATTGGGGCACAAAGAATTTTAAAAAATATCTAATAAATTTTTCCTCTTTCTGATCAATGCAGCGATATAAGGAAGGATTTTCTTCTTTTCTGTGGAGATGATGCCTCACGCGTATGAAAAAAATATAACGGAAAAGAAGAGGTGAAAATCTTTTGATTATGAGGATATTTTTGTTAACATATTTTAATATAAGACCAGTGATATTGGATACCCATCTTTGAGAGCAGATTTTCTATCACCGTGTTGAATAATGATGATTTGAGACGTGGAAATGATTTGAAACAACTACTACGTAGAATTATCATAGTGTAACCAAACATAATGATCTTATCACCTTCACCGACATTATTCTTAATCTTGGATGGATCACTTCATACCAAACGCCATCTAAATGATATCTCTAAGGCACTGTTTCTTCTCCACTACGAGCAGAGATGAGCTCTTTCTCAATCTGGTTAATAGAATATGTCTCAAAAACTCTATGCGATGTCCTGAGGCACTATAGCAATGCGAACCAGAAAATGCCACTTATCTATGTGAAGCTTTATACACATGAGTTATCTTTTGTTGGTTTTATTCTTTATATCTTGTCTAGATGGAGATGGTTACTTGCATATTTTTCTATAGCTATTTAGGAGCTTAGCTCAAGTTCATACGGTTCTAGGAGTATGCCACAGAGATGTAGTAAGTCCTGCTTCATAATAGATATGATGATTTCTCATGCTTGATTATCATTGGAAGCAGTAAATTCACTACAAATTGGTAAATATGGGCCTTTTTGATGGAACATAATTGTTCATAGCTAAAGGAATTTTATGATGCCTTTTTTTAAGAAAATGATATTATATAAATGATGTCATTATATTATTGATTTATCAAACATGCAGTTGGACAATTTAATTTTCTAATTTAAGTTCCAAAAGAATTATATAATTCTATTAATAGACCCAAACCTGAATCGAACTCAAATTTTTCGTGTTGGGTCCAGGTTATACATGGACTCAACCTGGCCAAATGACCTGTTGAGACAAAAAAATTTAGCATGAATCGGACCCAATCCAATCCGATCTTTTATTGGGTCGGATCTACGTCCAATATTAAAATCCGATTAAGAAATCAAATTGGACCGGGGTTATTTAGGACCCAGCCAACCCAATCCATTTGCATCCTTATACAGAGTTGGTGGTTGAGCTATGCATGTCAAGAAATTATATCCAATACTAATACATGCACTATATGATGATGCATAATGCCAATCTCCGTAACAACCTATGATCCCGCACAAATCTTTACATACTTCTTATGTTTAAGTCTTAACATTCTCGTTAGCCTAGAAGTCTAAATCCATGTATCCATTCATAAACATTATGATCGATCCATGGTTAGCCCCAATGAACCTGTCCTGCAGTATTCTCTTATCCATATAGACTATGTGTTAAATTAGCTCTGATATCATTT
Organism: Cocos nucifera; assembly: GCA_006176705.1. Lineage (NCBI taxonomy): Eukaryota > Viridiplantae > Streptophyta > Magnoliopsida > Arecales > Arecaceae > Cocos > Cocos nucifera. The sequence goes on from QRFJ01007767.1 coordinate 10,301, forward strand.
GTAATAATTTAAGACCTCATCTAAAAAGATAGCCAGAAGATATTATTTTGGTTCCTTAATCCTGTATAAATATCCAAGATAGTCAAAAGATATTATCTTGTTTTCATGGGTTAATCATCAAAATGAGCATGAGATATATAACTCATTAAAAATGAGATGAGATGATTGGTATGGTATAGGTCACGTGGTGTATGTTGTCTAGGGTATAATTTCTCCAGCATAGCATGTTTCTTTGCAAAGCTAGCAGCACCGCCGTTCTCCTTCAAAATGAAATAAATACATATAGGGTGGGCATTAAAGAAAAAAATTATAGGTCGGGCAACATTTTTCTAAATACTAATATTAAAGAGTATAACTAAAAGTTAAAGATTTTTTTTACTAATGGAATTGTCAATCTCATGATTTTTTTTTATAAAAAATGGCATTCTCTTTCTTTCTTTTTTTCTAGCATATACTCTACTGATATATACTATATATATGGCCATATGATACATACTAAACAAATTAATCATCAAGAAAATCAATACATACCTTTAAATAAATTGATACAGTTTTCAAAATATAAAATTCATCAACACATAGTATATGGTCAGATAATATATGTTTAGCAAATTAATCATCTAGTAACTCAATACATACTTTTAAATAAATTAATATATAATTTTTAAAATATTATATTCATTAGTACAAACTATATGACTTGGTGATACACATTCATTAATTTTCAGATACATATTGCAAGCTTCTTTAATATACATCTAATAGAGATCTAATACGTATCTCTAAGTAAAAATCATGTTCTAGAAATTATGTACTAATTTACCTGGAGTGTGTATTAGATCATTATTTGGTAAATATCAAAGAAGTTTGTAAGATACCAGAAAGTTGATGAGTGTATCACCGTACCATGTAGTATATACTGGTGAACTTAATGTTTGTATCAATTTGGTGTGTATTGAGTTATCGATGACTAATTTGCTAAATATGTATCACTTGGCTGTGTACTATATTGATAAACTTCATATTCTAAAAACTATGTATTGATTTACCTAGAAATATATATTGGATCACTACTAGGTATATATCAAAGGAGTTTGTAGCATGCATTGCATCAGAAGTCGATGAGTGTGTATTATCATATCATGCAGTATGTGCTGATGAATATAATATTTTAAAAACTATGTATTAATTTATTTGAAGGTATGCATTAAATTGTTAAATGATTAATTTGCTAAGTATGTATCATCTGACTGCATACTATATATTGATAAACTCCATATTCTGAAAACTATGTATCGTATGTGTATGAATTTACTTGATGATAAATTTATTTGATGTGTATTGCTTGGCCATATAGTATGTATCGATAAAAAGTATATTATGAAAATAAAAAAAAAAAATAATACCATGCTTTTCTGTTTTTAATTATGAAACTAACGACTCTATTGGCAGGAGGAGTTTTTAACTTTTAAGTTTCTTCTTTAAGATTGATATTAGGAGAAAAATGATAAATGATGAAGCTTGTCCTATAATTTTTTTTCTCTAGTACCCACTCCATATGATTTTTATTCAAAATGCCTGAACAAAAATCATATGAGTGGTACGCTGAAAAAAAATTATGAGATGGGCTTCATAGTTTGTCATGTTTTTCTTAACACAAAGAATGTACCTAAAAGTCAAAAGATTTTTTCTGCTAACGGAGTCATTAATTCCATACTGTAAATATATATTATATGATTATATGATACATACTAAATAAATTAATCATCAAATAAGTTAATATACACCTTCAAATAAATCGATATATAATTTTCAGAATATGGAGTTCACTAATTTAGAGTATATGATAAGTAATACATACTTAGCAAATTCATCATTTAACAATCCAATATATATCTCCAAAAAAATTAACATATAGTTGTTGGAATATTATATCGGCTAGTACATACTACATAGTTTGGTTATACACACTCATTGATTTTCTGATACATATTGTAAGCTTCTTAGATACACATCTAATAATGATCCAATATATATTTTTAGGTAACAAGTATATTCTAGAAACTGTGTATTAATTTATCTGAAGGTATATATTAGATCATCGCTGTATATGTATTAAAGAAGCTTATAATATGTATCAGAAAGTCAATAAATGTGTATCACCATATTATATAGTGTGTACTACTAAATATAGTATTTTAGAAACTATGTATCAATTTACAATTGAAGGTATATATATTAGATTATTAGATGACTAATTTGCTAAGTATATATCATTTAGTCATATACTGTATATTGATAAACTCTATATTTTATTGATGTACCTAAAGGTATGTATTGGATCACTGCTATATATGCGTCAAAGAAGCTTTGAATATCTACCAGGAAGTCAATGAGCGTTTATCATAATATCACTAATGAATATAATATTTTAGAAATTATGTATCAATTTGCTTGGAGGTATGTATTTAGTTGCTAGTAACTAATTTGCTTGGTGTGTATATGTACTTCATATTATAAAAATTATGTATCAATTTATTTGTAAGTATATATGATGATTAATTTGTATATTACTTGACCATATAGTATGCATCGATAAAAAATATATTATAAAAATAAAAAAAAGATAATATTATATTTTTTATTTTTAATTATGATATTAATGATTCTATTAGTAGTAAAAATTTTTCATTTTTAATTTTTTAAAAATTAATATAAAAATATAATAAATGATAAAATTCGTCCTATATCTTTTTGTTTGATGTCTGTCTCGTTTGATTTTTGTTCATGAAAATCACCATAATGTTCACCATCTATTGGTGGGACCAATTTGAATCTAGCACCTCTATTTTATTTAGATCCATTTGGTTGGGGTATATCAATTATGAAATAATTTGATAATTTATAAAATTATTTATTTAAAAAAATAATTATGGAGGAAATAATTTTTACTATATTTAGTTGGTAGAAAAATTACTTCAAAAAATGACACCAAAAAAAAATTATTATATTTAATTGGAGGTAATCTTATATGAAAATATGATAAAATTTATAAATAAAATTTTTAATATAAAATAAATTTTTAATACTTAAATAATATTATCATCTTTAATTAGTTTTTATATGATGATTATAATTATATAATTCTTTACATAATGACATCTCCATCTTAATTTTTTATAAAAAAATTATTAAATAAATTTTAAAAAATATTAAAATAAAGTCAATAACTATATATGCAGTTTTATCAGGAATATTTTTATTAAATATGAATTATCATTATTCAAAAATTTATCAAATACTAATATTTATTTTATCTTTTTCTTTCAAAAAATAAATATGAAACTCATCATTTTTTATTTATTTTTTATATTAAATATAATATTTTAATTTAAAAATTATTTTTTTATATTAAATTATCTCCGACCAAACTATCCTAAAGTTGACTAGGCAATATCTGCAGCTGCTCCACCGACGTCCGTTCAAAATTAAAGCAAAAATAAGAGGCCGACCCAAATGAACCGGAGGGGATAAATCATTAAATCTCCGTTTCTTCTCGCTGTGTTTATCAGAACCCAGAGCCTTCTCAAAACCCCGGGAACCCTTCGCGGGAAGAGAACTCCATGGAAGAAGTTCGCCGGAACCCTAGAATCCCCGAGGACACCGTCTTTTACACCATTTATCCGGATCTACCGCCGGATTCCCCTCCGGCTGAGGCCGCTGCCACCCTCCGCTCCCTCCACCTTCACCTCATCCACTCCGTCCTCGCCCCCCACCTCCGCGACTACATCTGGCAGCACGAGCCCCTCCACCTCTCCCTCCCCTCCTCCTCGGCCGCCTCCGCCACCGCCACCAGCCACTGCCCGTTCTGTGGTTCCCCTTCCCTCCCCCACCTCCACGGCAAGACCCGCTTCGGCGACAACCTCGATGACGAGTGGTTCGTCGTCTTCCTCCTTTTCGAGGCCTCCCGTGCCATCCCCTCCCTCTCCGCCCGCGCCTGGGACTCCGATGGCGAATTCCTCCTCATCGAGGCTGCCTTCTCCCTCCCCCGCTGGCTGGACCCCGACACCAGCACCAACCGCATCTTCATCCGCCGTGGCGACCTCCACATTGTCCCCCGAGATCGCTTCCCCTCGAACCCGCCGCTCGCCGCCGCCCTCGACGTGGTCCGGAGCGAAGACATCGACACCAGGGCCTCCGATGCTGTCCAGGCCGCCATCAATTGGAGGATCTCCCGCTATCCAGAAAGAGCTCGGGCTAACACGCACCGGGTTAGGGTCAGGGTTCCGCTGCCGGTGGCGCAGGTCTTAAAGCATGAGCCTTGCTTGATTTCGCTGGCGGTGGAGGGGTTCTACGACCGTGATGTGGATTCTATGAAGCACGCAGCGCGGATGGACAAGTTCTTGAGAAGCAATGGAGGAGGGATCGAGATGGTTAGGGTTTCAGTCCGGATGTCGCGGGCGATGTATGCCCAATTGGTGCAGCAGAACTTCCAGGCTCCAAGGTGCTACCCAATGCCATCGAGGGACGAGGGGGCAGCTGCTTACATGGAGGCCGAATTGGGGATGAAGATAGCTTGTGGATTTGAGATGATGTACCAGGAGAGGCGTCGGGCTGGCGAAGAAGGAAAAGGGACCACTTGGGAGGCTTTCAAACGGAGTTTGGAGAACAGTGGGTGTTTTGAGGGCCTTCTTCCAGGATCAAAAGAGTATCAGAGGATTATGGATGGTGCATTTGAGTATTACAAGAACAGTTCTCTATCTTCTCGGACAAGGTATCATTGTTTCCTTTTTAATTATCTATCTTATCTTACTAGGTATAATTGTTTCCTCTTTTTATTGTTAATTTGACATATTTTTCTAGATTTGAATTTAATTTTTTGTATTAGTTTACTGACTTACTGCAAAAGTTTTTTTTTTTTTTTTTCATGATTATTTTCAAACCCTGATAAGTTTCTGTAGATATGCATAACTTTAGTACTAGCTAATTAAGGTTAGTTAAATTGCCCATTTGACACAATTTTGGTAACACCAGTATGCTGGTACCTAGCTAGAACCTTTGCATGATTCCATCCCACGCTCGTATATTTGTTTTAGAAAGAGCATGAAGCCTCTTCTAGATGCACCTGTAGTCATGCAATAAGAGATAGATTTGTGAAGCAGGGAAGAAATTGATGGCTATGATGATGTATTTTGGTGCAGAGAGATCATGAATGCTCCAGTTCAGCGCATAGATGAAATTCTTTCGATGCCATGTTCTGTTGATGATTTTGAGGGTAGCGAGCTTCCTCCAAATGGTGATGATTCTTGGCTGTATAATGGAGAAGATGAACTAAACTCAGCCATTTTGGCGAGGCAGAAGGAGATGGAAATTTATGAGGCTGAAAGGAAGCACAGAAAGGATAAGCGGCAGAAACACGCTGCTGATGGTTCTAGTTCACTCTCAGATGATTTCAATCTTGGAGACATAGCGGAAACTATGCAAGCATTTGTGCAAAAAGTTTCAAGCTTTGAAGGAGCAGAGGTTCCGCCAAACAGGTTCTTTTCCATATTCTTTGGAGGCTTCTTTAGTTAGCTATATCTATTTGTAGATATGTCTTGTTTATTAGACTAATTGACTAGGTTAGTTTTTTAACTGTGGGACGTAATACACTTAGATATATTCCTTAGTTGCGTACTTTCACTTTCACTATCCTGCGTGCTTGCTGCATATAATAAAAAATGCATCCTGCAGCACTCTAGAGCAAGGTATCACCAAATCCTTCATTTTATCTTAAGTAAGTTAGCTGCCTATTCTGTATTTGGAGGTTTTTCCATAAAATTATGATTTGATTTAGTTAGATTCTTAAATATTGTGGATTTCATGAGCTGTATGCTGATTTTGGCTTGGTTGATTGCATCCATCCAGCAAGAGGGTACTTAGCCTTGCATATGGTATGCGGCAATGCTAAATTATTTTCTATCTAGGAACTTTACAGTTTAGGAGAGTGCAATTCAAAATTCAAATGTGAGTGAAGCCTACCACTATAGGGTAAGGAGAACTGTTCATTCTTACATGCAGATTTTGCGGTAGTCTGATTAGGGCAACACTGTCTGCTGCTAATTTAGTCTCACCTTGGGGCCAACCATGGTGAAGATACTCTCTTTGAGAGATGGCTTAAAGCCTAAAGAGATCATTGGTGTTCTTAAAGGCTTGGTTATTTTGCACCAGCCTAATATCAAATCAAATAGTGCTGGGCTTTGCATTTAGGTGTTGCTTTTCATTGTGAAATTCCATTTAACTTCTGTGCAGCCTGTGTCCAACTTGTTTCTTTATTTCTTTCTTTTTTTCTGGAAAGGAGCTCAAAAGCAGTGGAACTTGATGCTGATCAATTCATGAAAATCATGGGATCAGTGGTAGGAGAAACTCATGAAGAAACTGTCTGTGATGCTGATTTTGCACGAGATACCTCATCATCTGATATGGATTTTGGTACTTTCTTCATTGCTTTTTTTTTTTGTGTGTGTGTGTTATATTTGTGTTTTGCTTTATCCTTTTTTATAAGTTATAATATTTAAGTAATTGTTTGTCTATTGAAAGAAAGTTATATTGCAAGTGAAATATTATGTCATTGTGTTACTAATTCTTAATTTGAAAGGGCTTTAACATCAACCACTTTAACTGTTTTAAGGTCCACTTTTAAAGCTAATAATGATTGAGATTACCTGATGTGAATGTGCTATCACATGATTGATCAGTGGTTTTTAATATCATGGTGGGTTTTCTTGATTAATCTGCTATGATTGAGTATATAATGGGAAGCATTATTGGTCTTTAAATCCACACATCTTTTTTGGTTGAACTGTCATTTTGAATCGACACACAAGTTTCTTCTTATATTCTTTTATCACTACAACAAAAATAGGATATCAAATCAAATTGAATATTTAATGGATACCATAAATTCCTTTGTGTTATATTGGAGCTGAAAGTTACCAATCAATGGAATGATCTAGGGAAATGCACAGGAGCAAAATTGAACTTTCAGAGCTCTTTTTTTTTTTTTTCCATATAAAAAAAAATGGAGTCAAAGATTTGAGGAAGAGAATGTGATTAGGATATTTAGATATGAGTGTAAGTCTGGAACATACAGTTGTAGTACCCCATCTTTAGGACTGTGAAGAGTATTGGGAGATAATAGTTAGGCACCAAAGAATGGTGTGGGACATGTACAAGCTGAGATGTGTGGCCTTGATAACTCTCCCAAAAATGTTGGTTGGTCAATATGGTTATGGTCATGACGTCAAGGGTTTGTGGAGATTCTGGTAGCATGCCATTGGCTTGTAAAGAAGGCTAAGTGAATTTTTAAGGTCATTATCTTTAAGGGTTGGAGGTATCAATTATAAATCCATCTCTTTGGTTAATACTTCTTGCTTGCTGCATATTTCATGTCATACTGGTTGATGAATGTCTCTTCCAACCATTCTTTAATGTTTGGTTTCTTATCAGAATTAGGATGGTGTTCAACACCATATGATTTTGCAGATGATTCTGAAGATGAAGGTGGTCTTGCTGAAGACGGCAATGGGGATACATTTATGCAGTCCTATTCTGATGCTTTGAATAAAGAACTAAATGATACTACTCTTAAAAGAAGCTTCATCCGTGCAAGTCAACAACACTCCAACAATAGCAATGAGGTGATCTTATTCTTTACCTTCTAATTTGAAGACTCCTTTCGACTTTTTTAACATTCCTGTCTGCTCCATATGTTGCAGATGGTTAATATGTCTATAGAACGTAAAAGCCATATTTATGGTTCTGTTTTGTCATCTCCATGCAGTTGTCAAAGAAAATTGGCCCATTTATGGAACATAAAGTTATAGAGTGAGTAGATTGTAGTGCTGCCATTGAATATAAGTTGTGGTGTTTTTGGCCCTTGGCTTGCGGGTTTAGCAAGTCTGCTGAAAATTTGACCATATCCTTGCACATGGTCATGTCTTTTGCTCCGATTTTGATGCAAGCACCGATGCTCAACTGTTGATCTGATGGAGCAAAATGAATATTAAAGTTTGAAAGATTAATCTTATCATATTTCATCAGTAGTTTGCAAATTTAAGTATCTGCATATAATTGTACTAATATAATATGAATAATATTAGTTATGAATTCAAGATTTGTAAGGGTTTTGTGAGTTTTTTATTAATAAATACTGACAAACAGAAAGAATCGTAAATTATTCATTTTTTTTTTTCTAATGTTCTATGCCAAACAAGGCAAAGTTGGGAGTTCATAATTTTGGAGATTATAAGGGCATGTCACATGCTAGATGTGCGCACTGACCCTATGGGTGTCTACATTGTGTATGATGGAGAAATTTGAGAGTTATTTTTCATCAAGGATGTAAGAAACAATGAGTTTGAGTTCCAACATATTTATTCATGATGTTCATATTTCATTGTAGTGCCAGATACGTGACAGTTATGGGCTCTTGTTTCAAGTTTGTCCTTTGGATGCCTTTAAATTGATTCTCTTTTATGCTATGCTTTTTTATATGTAGGTTTCCCCGTGTTTTGTGGTAGTATATTCTCTATTCATCATCTATCATGGTTGGGTTCTCCTTTGACTTGAAACAAAAAGCAAAAATACCTAGCAATGATTATTGGAGAAAGAACTGCACCCTACTGACATAAATATGCATTATATATGTTTGTTAGTGCATATGAATCTTTTTATCGTTTATTTGATTACACATTTCTTTCCCTCAAGTGTACTTCATCTTGTGCAATTTGGATGGGCTTTAAACATCAAATTTGCATGATATTTAAACTGCCTTTAGTCCACGAGAATGTCTTATTACTTGATGAACTAAATTGTTTAATGGAAATTTGGTTTATTTGAATTAAAATGAATGGAAATTGTTTTTCTAGAATCACATTTTTTTTTTTTTGCCAGCATTATCCATCTTCTTGGTTGTCAGTCTGTTCAAGAATTTAGTGTATATAGCATACGTTTCACTGTCCTTTTTCTTTTCTTTTTTGGTACAAAACAAACACTGTTCCTTTTTCTTTGATGACAAGAACACTTGCGCAGCGGTGCTGTTATGAATTATAAAGTTGTTCAACAGTCGGTACCAGTGTCAATCTTCTCAATAATGTGCATACAAGTTAAAAGTTGTTCGGATTAGAAATCCAAAGTAGGTGCAATAAAAGATAATTTGAAAAAAAAAGAAAAAGATGATACGGTCTCTAAATATGATGCCACCAGCATTCAAGACCCTACTTTCTTGGATTTGCATTCTCGTCGACGGTCGATGGGCGGAGGCTCGTTAAAAATTTATTTCAGTCAATGCACTAGTTATTTAACCTTTTACTGGAAACTTACCTGTACATGGTTTAGAACGTACTGGAACTGAGTTTACATGCGTGGTTCAATTGCACATATCATAATCCGCACCTTCCATGCCGGTTGCCATCAAGTCCAACTTCCTCTTCTTTTATTTATTTATTTATTTAAATGCAATTCACCAAGTTCAGCTTCTAACCGGTTGGTTGTGTCAAAATAGGATGGAAGGTCTTTATCGCAATTGTTCTTATTTCATTAAAATTGTAATATTGTAATTTTAGGGACCGTCAAATGCTGCCAAGGACACGGATGAAGAATTAACCCCCGTGGATGTGGATGTAAACCTTGTGAAGAGCTTTCTTGATTCATTTTCTTCGCAACAAGGCCTTGCAGGACCGACTTCCAACGTACTTGGACTCATGGGTGTCAAGGTCCCTCCTGATGTGAAAAAGATGTAATACATTCCTTTTGCACGTGTATGTTGTTGCAATTATGAAAAGAGTATATTTGTTTATTTTCAAATACGAGGTAAATGCACAATTTAGTGCTGTAAGGGATAATTTATATGCAACGAGCTTCATTCTCGTTGGAAACTGACTGCTTAATGATTCAGGAAGAATCATATATGTGTACATCATCTCCATTGCAACGCTGATGATCAACTTTTGCGAGCCTTCATGAGTTGAAATGCATGAGATTATAATATTTGTAACCAATAAAAAAAATAAAGGTGAATTAAGTATGAATAATGTCTTTTGAAAATTATGAATAGAGGATTAATATGGGTGTTGATGAGGTAATAATGTAAGAGAGGGAAGAAATGTGTAAGTTCAGCATTCAAATAAAATTAAAATATAAAATAAAAAAAAATTAATGATCATTTTTTCTATTAATTTGTTTCGGATTAAAAAATATAAAAATTAAATCATTAATATATATGCTATAGAAAAATAGATATAAAAAAAGGTCATTAATGCAAGTGGAATAGAAGAAGATGGAGTTTATATTTATTTTAAAGTATTTTTGTTTATCTTATAGGATTTGTATTTATTTTAAAATATTTTTATTTATTTTATTTTTATTTATTCTAGATTCATTTATGTTTATGTTTATTCTATATAGTTTGTATTTATTGTAGAAGATTTTAAGTGATTTATCCCTTTGTATTAATTAGGGGTAGCAATTGGATCGGATCGGATATGGATCAAATCAATATGGTCGAATCAAAAAATCATCAATTCAAATTTGATTTATTTATTAAATAGATAAAAAAATTTAGATCTGAATATGATCTAACTAATTTCATTCATTTATTAAATGGGTCAAGTTAGGTTAAACGGATTAAACATGTTAAATAGATTTTTTTAAGGAATTAAATGAGTTAAACAAGTTAAATAAGTCGAGTTAAATGGGTTAAAAATAGATTAGTATATTTTAAATAGGTTAAATAGATCTTAAACGAGTTAAACATGTTGTCTAATTCAATCCAATCTAAATATTAAATGGGTTAAATAAATCAGATATCTGAAATCTAAATCCGATGCAAATATTAAACGAGTTAAATAGGTCGATCTTTTTATGATCCAAATTTATTTAGTTTAAATTCAAATATACTTATAGTAGATTGAACGCGGATCGAATTGGTGGATCAGGTCATATTTGGCCAACCTTAGTATTAATGGCAAGATAGGCCATTTTTTTTTATAATAAATACAAACTATATAAAATCAAAAAAGATAAATTTTGGATAGAATAAACATAAATTCTTTTAGTACAAACATAAATTTATGGAGAATAAATATAATTAAATTCAAAATAAATAAATAACAATATTTCAAAATAAATATAAACCTGGCCCCATCTCATCTTGAATTAATAGCCTATTTTTTTGAATATTTTTCTATCCTATTCATATTAATGGCTTAGATTTTTTTCATCCTATCCGTGTTTTTAGTCTTTTTTTTTTTTTAATATATTTTTTCATTCCATTCAAATTAATAGTTAGATTTGTTTATATTTTTTCATCCTATCCGCAATAATAGCTTAATTTTTTAATATTTTTTCATCCTATCTATATTAATGACTTAATTTTTTATATTTTTTAAAATTTAAATAGATGAAAAAAATAATTGTTAATTTTTTTCCTCCATATAGAGATCCGTGCAGATTGAATGGTGGGGAAGTTAATTAGATTTGGGCTCAAATCTAATTGATCGGAGCCTAATTGACCTCTATATATATTATATAATTTATTAAAGTGCAAATCTAGTATATGGCCGGACAAGAACAACTAAATCAAGATTTAGAGTTGGATGATAGTGGAGCGTGGAGTTTGGCTAGAGATTTGGAGTTCACCTTTCAGATATTCGGAAAGAAAAAAGGGAAAAAAAAAAATATAGTGGAGCGTGGAGTTGGGCTACTTTTAGATCCCAAAAGTTTAAATTTTTTAATTGGCCACCAAATTCTCATTTTTGTTGCAATGCAACCTGCCCATCTTTCTAAATTCTAACGCTATTGATGGAGTGAGGGAAAAAAAAGCCTAAAATACCTTTGATTCAAAGAGATGGATCAGGATTTTTATGTAATCTTAAAGTACTCCTATGATTCATTTTATTTATATTTCATGTTCTTCAATACGGATGAGACAAGCTTATAAACCGAATGCCAATAAACATACTGGAGTAATAACATGACCGTCTGGAAGGAACGTCTTTTTTTTTTTTTGTTTAATATATATATATATATATATAGAAGATATATCAAGCATACGTTCGCATCGCACGGAAGAATCATAAAAGTCTCACGCCTCGAAACAGATAGATGCAATGCGATGCGACCAGGATTAAGCTATATGTTATAGCACTGCTAGGTCAACAGTGCAAAAAACTCATGATATGTTTGAATTATATCTTGTTCTCTCTTCGGCGCAGAACCTCACACATGGCCCTTGATCCAAATGATCAAATCGGGCAGGTGGCTTACTCCCACAAAAGAGAGAGACTGTTTAAGTCTGAAATATACTGCACCAAGTACAAGTCCTAGTGTTTTAATGCTCTACCAAAATCTCATCCTCACTCTTAGGCATTAGTAGCAAAATGACTTCATCATCAGCTCTCTCTCTCTCTCTCTCTGCCTTTTTTTTTTTTTTTTTGATAAGGAATGATCGAATGATTTGCCGAACATTCAGAATTATCTATATCATATGAAGCTATAAAGAAAACAAATAATAAAACAACAGTCTCTGCCATTCAATACAAATCATAAATTTATATTTTATGTGGTTCATTATTTAGTTTAGCACGATCGTAATTAGAGGACATGGTAGTGAAACACTGAAAGCATTGACGAGTGAACAACATAATTGCTCAACTTTCCGAAGTTTGGTGCACATTCTACTAATCAAATTTGCAGCTCCGGTTGCATGCAAATGACGAAAAGATTCTTCGACTACCATTAACGCAAGAAGAATCGAAAGAGGAATAACAGTAAGTTTACCGGCAAATAAACGTTGATACTTACTTGGGTCATTGGCAGCAATGAGACCAGAGCCGCTCAAGTGGTGCTTCCAGTTGTTCCTCCCCTCCCCCCCACCCCCCCATGAAGCCTGGAACAAAGTGGTGTCAGGGTAAAAGCAAGGGCCACCTCTTTGAATGGAGCTACAGTTCCCCATAACTCGATGTTTTCTTTGAAAGCTTTTGTAGTGGTCGAAGTCCTTGCAACTCGCCAAGTTTCCGAGACGACGGATGCTCAAAAAATTAATCAGTAAAGTGGAAATCAAAATCTCACTAGAAACTATAGGTTAGATATATTAATGTATGTTTTCTAGAATTTCCAAACTCAAGCAGAATTATTATTATTATTATGAATGAATATAAAATTAAAAGCATGGCAAAGAGGAGCATGGAGGGTTAAAGAAAGGCAATCTAGTTGTTCACCTATTACGAAATCATGAAAGCACATGGGCATCGACCAACTTCATGGTTCCTGAGAAGCAAACAAATAAAATATCAACTAATTGGAGACGGATATATTAATGCATGTTTTCTAGAATTTCCAAACTCAAGCAGAATTTGTTTATTATTATTATTATTATTATTCTTTAGGCTATGAATGAATATAAAATTAAAAGCACGGCAAAAAGAGGAGCATGGAGGGTTAAAGACCGGCAATCTAGTTGTTCACCTATTACGAAATCATGAAAGCACCCGGCCATTGACCAACTTCCTAATTCCTGAGATGCAAACAAATATTTTTGATCAGCTAATTGGAGACAGTAGCTTTTACTTTTAAGCATGTTCAATTAAGAAATGAATCAAACTTTTGCGGCTAAGCTTGGTTAAGTTTAATAATCCCTTTCATACAACAAGCCATTGTGAGCAACCCATAGTTCAGCTCTTCTCATCTGCAGATCTGCTGTTATATAATTGTTCTCGGGGAGACATAGGTACACCAATTCTTCTAAAACCCACTGTTATAAAATCTAATATTATAGAAATAGATTGAGCACAAGTTCATTACAATCATCTATGTGTCAACATTTTATAGATCGAAAAATCCTGGGGCATTCATTCACAAGTTCATCAGTTCTACTAACACTTAAGGTGGCAACCAAACATTCAACCACCTTCTATGCGTCGCACCAACTCTTACAAATCACCAATCCCCTTATGCTACATGGCAAGAGTACTTTTCATGTGTATGAGATAGATTCACCACAATATTATTCCTTATACTGCAACAAGATCATGCTTTGGAGGCATGTGAACACCACAGCTTGTCACCGTAAACCCTCTTTCCTTGTCAAAGGAATGGTTGAGAAATTCTCTCAGGGGAGCTCCTTTATCCACCAAAAGTGAAGAACAAAATCTAGTGTGAATCCGTCCTAATCCAATATTTCTTCATTGATGGGCTTGGCCGATCAAAGCTTGCCTGGCTCCTATATTTCCCCGTTTCCACTTAAGAAATCTCTGTTGGCCCATCATAATTATTAAAACCATCATTTACTGTTTTTACGGAAACAGCATCTTTTATTTGCTCAGAAAGCTTTTAGTTGGATGCTGCTGACCTTTCAACAAAAATTAAATAACTGCCCCTAAAAAATACACAAAAATTAAATAACTTAAGGTTACCAGCCATTACACTGAAAAATAATGTGGACGATTACGCTGCCTTCGTTTGTCACAGTAATTAAAAGTACAACAACTACTTATCTTGTACTGATTTTTTGTAGAATAAAACAATAACTTCTATGTCACAGCAGCAAAACATGGAGAAAATTTTTTTTTTTAAAAAAAGAGCATGCAATATTTATATACTTTTGTCTATTAACTTATATTTACGGACAAAGACGATGCAAAAAATTCACTATAAAATTAAAAATTATAAAATATAAGATTTTCTTACAAATCCTAGCCATGCAATGCATTCGATATTTAGAATATTTAATTTTTCTTTTTTTATGATTATAAGAGATATATATAATAAAATAAATTAATTTAGATTTATTCTATGATATTTTAAACTCATAAAAAATTCATCCCAGTTGACCATCCATATGGCCCAATCAAAATAAGTGGTTGTTAGGGCAGACACTTCTTATCTTTTTAGAGCTTGTAAACTTAAAGCAGGCTCCACATTTTATATAACCAATGTTGATAATTATAAATTATGATGAAAAAAAAAAGATAAAATAGTAAATTAATATTTTTATATTTTTTAAAAAATATATCGATGTAGAGATCTAAGTTTTTTTTTGAAAAATATATTAGTATCGGAAGAAACAATTTTTGGTAAGAGTTATGTTGCTCTCAACCGTTAAAAATAGGGTTCATATGACTACCATCCTCTATCATTACTTTTTCAGAATATCTGCTTCAATTTTTGAATGCATTAACAACAAGCTAAGTCTTCCAAAGCAAATGAGCCAGTGGATTTTGGAGCATGAAAGGCCGAATTATTATTATTATTATTATTATCTCCTAACCCGCCGTTCCTTCAATCTCCGTTGTAACTGGACATCACCTAAAACATGGTTGCCGTTATAACATTCCAACTGCCGTTACATATATATATATATGTATTTAATAAAATCCAACTGCCGTTATATTAGACCAACATAGAATATAAATTGAAAAGAGCAAGGGTATTTTTGGAATTTCATACCTAGAAGGGCCTCCATTTCTTTGTGGTCGACTGGACCAGCGCTTGCAAATCTCCTCAAATCTTTTAGTCGCTGCGGTAGAAGAAGGAAAGAGCGATCAGAGAGGGAGAGAGAGATGGACGACGGGGATATGGAGATGAGGGAGTGGTGCCAGGAGATTCCCAAGATAGAACTCCACGCTCACCTTAACGGCTCCATCAGAGACTCCACCCTTCTGTGATCCTCCTCCCCTCCACTCTCATCCTTTCCTTTTGTTTTCATCACAAATTTTTCTCTCTATCTAGACCTTTTCTGTTTGTTCCAAGTATTATTATTATTATTATTTTTGAGAGGATTTTTTTTGTTAATAGTTGTTTTGCTCTGGGAAATTTCTTCTCTTCCTCAGGGAACTTGCAAAAGTGCTGGGCGGAAAAGGTGTCATTGTTTTTGAAGATGTAGCACATGTGATTATGAAAAGTAAGTATAAAAATATGTTTTTGATCAACCTCTATTATTTTGCCATTTTTGCCCAATTTGTTGCTGTTTTAGATCTGTTATCAGGCAAGTCTTTCTTTTCCTTCATTTAGCCACTTTGAGAAAGGAGTTAAAATTATGAAGAAGTTTTTACCTATCACAGATCTTATAACATGATGTGTTTGCTTTGGAGAAGCAAACAGTGCTGGCTTGCTGACTTGCTTTCAGTAGTAAATCATGACATTCTTACTGGGACTGACTTCATCCATCATTCAACAGATATAGATTATGTCAAGGGCTAAAGCCTTCCATGAGCAAAGTTTCCCTAATCTTTCATCACAACTTTATCTATGATATTTTTTTTGTTCTTGGCTTTACCATCTTAGTTAGCTTTGTATTGGTATATCTGTTCCCTATGATGCAGATTTTGAACTAGCATTAAAAAAATTTAAAAAAAAATCAGTCTTTATGTACTGCATTTGTGCTAGCCTTATCGTCTTATGGTAGCTTCCATGATTTCATTCTATTACACAGTATTTTGAAAGCATATCTCCATTTCATTTCTATTGCTTGAATTTTACGACAAGCATTTTCATCTATTTCTAGTAAATAATTTATAACAAATGAAATTTAACTGATATAATCACTTTTTTTTGCCCTTGGCCTGATTTGGACTGATGCAACAGTCTCATTTGTATAGGTTTCCTATAATTTGCATTCATGTTTTGGTTTTAACAGTTCTTTTTATTATTTTTCTGCTTCATGGAACTTCTTTATTTGTCCAATTTTGTCACTCTTTATTTCATCTCATCTCATTAATCAGGACCATATCATCCATAAGTATTGAACATGTATGAGTGCAGGGCCACTTATTGAGAAAGGTTTCAGAGTAAATGATATACAAGGGAATTACAAGAAATGCTATCTTGTGAATAAGCATCTTGTTTATGTAAATCATGGGAAAAAAAAAATGTTAATTTTGAAATGCATAAAATGCTTTTAGTTTACCATTTCTGTCTTTCTGATGAATGCTCATGGCTATTTTCTATTACAAATTTATGCAGATGGCAGATCCTTGCCCGAGTGCTTCAAGCTCTTTGATTTGTATCACATTCTTACAACTGATCATGAAACAGTATCAAGAATCACCAAGGAAGTATGTTCAGTGCATTCGTGTTGAGAGATCTCTGTCGTATGTCCTACTTGGTCTTAACTCATACTTTGAAACAGGTTGTTGAAGATTTTGCTGCTGAGAATGTCGTCTACCTGGAACTGAGAACAACTCCAAAGGTATCCCCCTGTGTGTGCATTTTTCACTCCTATCAGTAGTATTTGATTGTGAACATGACCAAGTCCAGTATTTTTGGTTTCCCAATCTTGCAGAAGAATGAAGCTAAAGGGATGACTAAGCAATCTTATATGAAAGCAGTTATTGATGGTTTAAGAGCTGTCGATACTGTTGATGTTGCTTTAGCAAATTCTGACACAAGTACTGATTATTGTTTAGAACCTTTACCAATAAATGATACACAAGGTAGAATAAAGAGGAAAAGGATATACATCCGCCTTCTTTTAAGTATTGACCGTCGTGAAACAACTGCATCAGCAATGGAAACGGTTTGAGAATTCTGTCCGTTAGACTGGATGTTATGTTTTTAAATGCTCTTGTGAAACTGGTTTCTTCCTCAACTTTCTCAATTTGATAGGTTGATTTGGCAATGGAATTGAAGGATGCTGGGGTGGTTGGTATTGACCTTTCAGGCAATCCTGTTGTCGGGGAATGGTAAATTAGAACCATACATGGTTATGAAGAGAACAAATGCAGTGATGTTTCTATTGTTAACTTAATCCTTTTCTTGTAATGTTTTGTGTTGCAGGCAAACCTTCATTCCAGCACTAAAGCATGCTAAACAACTGGGGCTCCCCCTTACCCTCCACTGTGCAGAGGTGCGTCAGATTTGAGAAAATTTTCATGTACTTAAGGAAGAGACTATTCTTTTTAAGTCACAATGTCTGGTCACGCTTGAAATCAAAGCTAATCTTAAATTATTTTGTTTTTCTTTCTTAGTGTCTCATTTGTCATTCAAGTTTGCTAACTAGTTTGTTGTTGTATCTTAGTGACTTTAGATACCTAACCGGAAGGAAGTCCAAGCAATGTTGGACATCCATCCCGAGAGGATAGGTCATGCTTGTTTTATTGAAGAGGAAGAATGGAGAAGGATAAAATCAGCAAAAATTCCAGTTAATTCATTTATATCTTCCATCATGCTTCATCCTTGTGAGTTTTAAATTCCACTAATTCTGCTGAAATTATTCTTCCATTTATGCAGATAGAGATATGTTTGACGTCTAATGTCCGAACTGAACGTCTGCATTCAATAGATGATCATCATTTTGGTATGTTGTGGCCCATCCTTATATTTATCAAATTTCCTAATTATCAACACCATATATATTTCGAGTTAGCATATTGACTGGATGATGTTTATGCAGTCGATCTGTACAATTCAAAACATCCACTGGCCCTTTGTACCGATGATTGTGGGTTATTCTCTACCACTCTCTCCAATGAGTACCACCTTGCGGCCTCAACATTTGGTATGCATCTTCCTCATTTTATCACTAACAAAAGGCATTAGACATGGCAATTATGTAACTTAGTGCTGGTTCCTGTTTTTGAACTATGAAGGACTCGACAAAGGTCAAATTTTCTGGCTGGCTCGAAGTGCAATTGAGTTTGTGTTTGCTGATAATGGAGTGAAGGAGGCTCTGAGAAATTTATTTGAAGCTGCTGAGAGAAAACTAATGCCATAGAATTTGCTTGATGAAACTTATCATTCATATATCTCACAATTTAATAGATGCCGATTAGTTTTGGACATTGTATTGAATGCTAGGTGACATTATCATATTGTTTTTCAAATAGTGAAGATATCTGATGTTTTCAGGATTGCCAAGTTATGGTGCTGCGATTAGCTGTTTTTGATTATATATTTCCTTGGCGACCTGATCAACAAAAAACATGATCATGAGGATGCCAGCTGATCAAGTTGGTAAAGTCTCTCGGTATTAATACAACAGCCCTAGGCTCCAGCCCTGCCTGAGTAAAACTGATGATCTCAATGAATAGCGGGGGAGCAGCGCCAACCTGAGCTGACAATAAAACAACAAATTGTATGTTGCAGTGTCATCATGCAGAACTGACCACAAATTTTATCCTAGTTTGCCCATTCTTGGTGGATTAGATGAACTTTAATCCAGGTGATCACCTTATTCAAATTTGAAAATAAAAATAAAAATAAAAGAAAAGGTTAGATACAGAGATCAGTCTTCTTGCTGCAAAGTCCATGGTCATTAAAAATATGGCAGATGGTTATTTAGATCATGAGGGCAAGTTGCCATTCTATCAGCGTAGAGGGTTAAGAGGAACATATTTGTTCATGAAAAAAGCTGGATCTAAGAGAGCGATCAAGGGAACTCGGTCGTTCACAGGCTAAGCCCACGGATCTGTGCTTTCAATTGTGATGTTGGCCTGGAACCTTGTAACCAAATACTTCCTGAGAAGAAGCCTTATTTTATGGCTGATTTCTCATCTGAGACTATGGCATGCGAACAAGAGAGCTGACTCGTTCATCTCTGCCGGTGATGTTTACTCTTTCTTTCTTGTTTGTTGTTAAAAGACCAGGCTATATTCTGTTTTGATTCTCTTCCTGCAAGGCTGACGCTATAAGCCTGTGGAATGCCAGAAGTAGTTTGACAATGGCAAAACAGATTGCATGGCAGTAGAATGAACCGTAAAGGTGCTGAATTTTTGACGGCAAGCATAGAATATTGCTTCAGATCATGCAGGGTACGGCAAATTTTGTACATCACACCATTGATGGATATGCGAATATCTAAATGACCGTCAACTTGGGCAAAGAGTTTCATCATCTTGTGTTATATGTTACTTGATATCTTTTAATCCTCGTCAAAAACCACCGTTACCGCAAAAACGAAAAACGTCGATCAAAACCATTGTCACCAAAAAGAATAACCATCAAAACCACTAGACTTGGTTTTCGTTTGATAAATCCGCTATGCCAAAACACTGAACCTTCAAGACACACATACAAAGCACCACAGTTTATGCAACCATCTAACCAGTAATTAATATTCACTTTAAGGAAATTTCTGCCACGGAAGACATGCACGCATCCGTTCCAAATGTTGATTACTTGAATTCTAGCTTCAGACTAGTCCATCCATGGGATACCATCATCACAATTTATTACATAAAGGTTCGGTCATCTCCAGATCATAAGCAACATTCCCCCAGCGAAAAGCATCAAAGTCTAGTAAAAACGCCGATCAGACATCGTGCTTTTTGCTCATCCTTGCGCGGTACTCATCCTACCGACCGGTATTGCATCAAAGGAGTGAGTTCTTCGTAACCAAACAGCTGAAGTAACAAAAACTTCAAACAGAAACTACCAGAGAACACATCGTTCCCATTAAGGCAGGAATATCTAATCGTATATAAATATGTCTTCACAAGGATCAAATGTTGAAAGTCAAAGGAACTACATTCTTTAACATCTCAACTTAAGGGAAGATAGGACCATTGCAAGATTGAGCAAAATAACCGTCTCCCTCTAAACATGGTAAGAATTTAACTCTTCTCTGAGTTACTCTCCAGCTCCGTCCTCAGCTGTAAGGAGAAATCATCATTGACATCATCATCATCCCAATCATCCTCCCACTGCTGCATGACTTCTTTACCTTCTTCATTGTCATCATCCCATTCTGCAATGTGTTTAAGACAACAGTTAAAACACATGGTTAAACCAAATACTCACCCATGGATGGCCAATCCAGATAATGTTAAAACTGCTTATAGAATACCAAGCAGCAGTTTCCAGTAAAATTTAAAAAAGAAAAATGCAGGCAAGTTTCTTCATCGTCATCACCCGATTGTTTTTCACTTTAATAATTATTAAAGTACAGTTAAAGTTCTTCATCAATAGGGAATAACAAATATGACAGGACGGATGTCAGATATTATTCAATGCTGTTATAAGTCAACCTGCAACTTCATTCCACAATTCTAAGATCTGAAAGGAAATCGATCTTTGCATCTAATATTATCCCAAGAAGCCACACAAGCTAAATTTAGTGTTC
Organism: Cocos nucifera; assembly: GCA_006176705.1. Classification (NCBI taxonomy): domain Eukaryota; kingdom Viridiplantae; phylum Streptophyta; class Magnoliopsida; order Arecales; family Arecaceae; genus Cocos; species Cocos nucifera. Next base: position 31,398 of record QRFJ01007767.1, read on the forward strand.
AGGGAGAAATTTGATGAGATGATTGAATGCATAATCATGGAAATTAAAAAAAAAAAAAAACTTCAGAGACTGTATCTTGTACAACAAAAGAATGAGAGTCCAACTCACATAACACTAACCTACAACTTTATTGCACTTAGCACAGGTGGTTGAAACCTGATACAGCTACAATATTACATAAATTACTCTAAAAAAGTGGGAGGCGTCATCCTGTTTTCATGCCATTCAGATAATTGGATTATCTCCCTATTCCCGATGCTGTGAGTCCATATACATCATATGCAATACAAAAGGAACCCAATACATTCTTCAACCAAGACGGTTGAAACAATTTGCTAGAAGGCAATGCCATCTAAGCTACTAGGGCAAATCAAATATGCTACTGGAGTATTGCATATGGCACCATGTCAAACACCGAGCTCATGATTCATGATTAAAGCCATGCTAGACAAAACAAGTTGAATAATGCCTGATTTGATTTGACCTATTCATTTTATGTAACTAACATAAATTGACCTTGCATAGTAACATAAATAGACTAACTCAACTTGCATGACTTTGAGGAACATGATTTCTGGAGGTTTATGCTAGGTGGATGCCCAGAGATCCATGCAACCAAAAACTGATAAATTCTGATAGCCAATAAATATGAAAGATTAAAAATAATCCAAACAAAAGAAACATAACAAGATGCAAAAATTCAACAGCAAGTATCAACCAGACAACATTCAATATTGATTCCTGAATCATGAATCAATTTCATCTTCCGTAATTACGCGACACAAAACCACTAAGGTGAGCGCCCAGGCAGCCATCTACAACAAATTTGTCTTGTCGAACTAATTGGACCTATGACAAGAGAAAGATACACATTTTATGTGGGAGAATAACTACAATATTCAGCAGAAGCGCAACAGATCACTCTGCAGCATTAGAAGAAGACTAGAAAGAGGTGTTTCGCTCAAACTCGTTGTACAAGAATTCCTCTCAGTCATGTAGATATGTAAAAAGAATGAACAATGAAATGGAAGGAAATTTTTAGTTATGAGTCTTGAAATTCAAATTTCATAATTATAGAGTATTTTGCAAATTTGTGGGATTGATTCGATAGGTGAACAAGAATATAACATATCATGAACCATCATGCTTATTGTTCCCAAGTCATAAACAAGGATTGCCATCCCTATGGTACCAATGCATCCTACCAGTATGATTCTAGTCTGTTGAGTAAACAGTACCTGGGACACCCCTATGACACCAGTTTGCTAGCGAGCAGTGACATCCCAGTTGGCATTACTCAGGACCAGCAGGTTCGCTAGGTCCCATGAATAAAGAAGCGAGCCCTAAGACAACAAAAATCTTAAACAATGAAAAAAGGGTGGGTTTGGACATGTCCTGGTAAAGCATAAGGATTCCAACCTATTGTAGTTGTTGGGACAGAAGCATCCCAATACCATATCAACTCGAAACAAGACCGAGACAGGTGCTGGTACCATGTCTTAGATCCTTGGATATAATAGTCCAAAATATTCTAATAGACAACAAGTTGTCACCGCTTGCATGCTAAAAGAAAAGAATTCTAGAATCGCCACTATAAGTGAGGATTCCAATCAATTAAGTTGAAAATGCATATTAAAAGGACTGGAAGAAAGCAGCACATGCAAATCCCATTTAAAAGAAAATGATACCTGGGGTTCAATGGGGTCCCAAATAGCAAAATGGTCCTTCAAACTCTTTCTGACAGATTTTTAAGTGTTGTAATATGATTGACTTCAGGATATCAGTTAAATAAGTTAGCAAAGGCTTGTTGTTTCAGCTCAGAACAAAGAGGCAACAACTACCAATTATGATCTTTTATGCAGAAATGTTTTTCTTCTATTTCCTTAATGCTTCCTTTTCGTATCAAAGCTTCCTGGGTAGGGCTGAAAATCATCCTTGACTAGTTGTAGATTCAACTATGAAGTCTAATCATCCAAAACAAAAGGAAAATTTCCCAAATATTCAGTGGACCTAGATTTTGAAATAAAATAATGAATAAGTTCTTATATACGGACCTGACTGCAGAGGATAGCAAAAAAAAATCAGTTCTTAAATTACCAGAAAAAATAATTTAAAAAAAAAAAAACTACACTAGCAAGTTGCATTATGTAGAGGATAAATATGGTGTTTGGACATGCAGTTAGACATAATTAACTTTCCAGAAAATGTTTAGCAATGAAAGCAAAATAATGAAATAAGTTAGAGAATGTTGGTGTTATGCCTGAACTTGACCACAAAAATCTCAAAAAAAAAAAAAAAAAAAAATCGTATTCCATTAACCAAATCATAATGAATAGCTACACTAACACACTGCACACATTTTGAATTTTGAGTATACAACCAATTAATAAAACACCATGTTTTCCATTATATTTGGTTGTGAAAAGTAATCAAAGTCAAACTTCTAGAACTCTCAAATAAGGCATAACATAGAGGTACAAGGTTTGCACCTTGCACACCTTTTAGCTAGATATGATACCCTTCACACCAATAAAGCCTTGCTAATGAGCCTCAATGCACTTTTGAAGAGCCTTACCTCTCCAGTACAACTGTACAAAGCGAAGTATGCCTTACATGGCTTCTTAAATAGTGAGATCTATGACACTTACAATTCAAGTCTCATCAGAGAAAAAGCATTAGCACGGAGCTACCACATCAAACTCTTCTAAGATCTCTATAAATCATAGAAGCTGTCTTCCGCAGATTCTAAAATTAACTAAAAATAACTGCCTCATGAAATTTGCCCTTATGAGATGTGTACCATTCATAAGTTAATGATACATCTTATTGTATTGATCTGAATGTTGGGTAATGATTTGATAATAACTGCTTTGATCCACTTGAGTTTTCAACATGACACACCAAGAGCATTTAGTTGCAACATGCAGGCATTCAAGGGAGAGCATAACCCTTAGGCAGAAGGTTCAAGCCTAGGCCAACGCCTGGACACCCAATATCAGAATAAAAAACTAAAAATCATAAAAATATGAATATAAGAAGAAAATCAGAAATAAATTAGGAGAAATTAGCATGATTAGGTAATTCAAGGAATTTTTTACATCTATTTGAGAAATGATTACATTGTAACTTTTGGAGATAAATCCCTCTCCCGCCGAAGTCCAATCTGAAGATCTACCCATGCAAAGCTGGTAATCACGGAAGAGCTTCAATAAAAAATTTTCATCTTGGCAGCCGAATTTATTCAGTGGCCGAACTACTCAGCGGACAAATCTAGCCGAACTTCTCAGCGACCGAGCCCCAACCGAATCTCTTCAGCCGGCCGAACTTCTCAACAGCCGAACTTCTTCCGAACTCTTCCAGCAATCAAGCTGCTACGAAAGCCGAACTCCTTTCAGACTCCTCCAGCAGCCGAGCTTCTACGGAAGCCGAACTCCTTCCGGACTCCTCCAGCAACTGAGTTTCTACGGAAGCCGAACCCCTTCCGGACTCCTCCAGCAGCCGGGCTTCTACAGAAGCCGAACTCCTCCATCAGCCGAGCTTCTACGGGAGCCGAACTCCTTCTGGACTCCTCATCCAGTCGGACTTTTATGGAAGCCGAACTCCCTACAAACCATTCCTTCAGACGGATTCCTACAGACAATCCCACTACTAAACGATTACAATTATCACGACAATTATGATTGTCATTTATCAGGACAACACAATCAGCATTTATCAAGTCAATCACGATCGGCATTTATCAGGACGGTTACGACAGTCATTAATCAAGGCAGTTAAAACAAGCTCCGTCTATAAAAAGAGACCCTTCAGATACGTTTTCTCTAAGCTTTCTTCTCCTTTCCAAAACTCTGTCGAACTCCACATTGAGCACTCTACTTCTGTTGGCCAGAACTAACTAGACTGTCGGAGGATCCTACCGGAGCCACCAACGCCGACTCCGGAGAGAACTTTGTTTCGCAGATCACCGACGGCGACCTCGTTTTCCTCGACTCCAGCTTGATCCGACGTCAACCAAATTCTGCACCCCAACAGAATTGGCGCTAGAAGGAGGGCCACAGTTCCTTATCTTAAAGGAATGCTCAGCAGCGATCTTTCTCCTTTCTCTCTAGTTCGTTACAGACACAATGCCTCCCAAGAAAGCTTCGACCCGACGATTCACAGCATCTACAACTAGAACCCGTCCAAATACAACCGTTCCAGCTTCAGTAACTCAGGCTCCACCTGCAGCCATAATGGATATGGAGCAGTTCAACTTGCTGGTCCAGTAAATTCGTGGTCTTGCGGATGCAATGCAAGCCATACATCGACAGACCTCGATACCAACTCGGCCAGAACATCCGGAGCCTCGTGGTCCGATCCGAGAACAGCCGATCTCGGCTACTCGGCCTTTGATTTTCGGAAAAGGGAAGTAGAGGATGGAAGACCCGTGCTCAGACCATGACTCGATCCAGGGGAAAATTTTACGCTCGTTCCATCAGAAAACCTGGAGATCAACAATCATGAGATCTCTTGGATCAAAGGCACCTTGAAATGAGCCGACGAATTGAAGAGCTTCGTCATACTTCCTCCTCACACGATAATGATATTCGCACTGACCCTTCTTTTTCTTAGAGGATCATGCAGAAACCGATCCCGCTGAACTTCAAGCTCCCGCAGTTCGAAAGTTACGACGGAACCTCCGATCTGGTCGATCACCTGGAGGCCTTCCAAACAATGATGTTGCTTCACGGTGCGTCAGACGCTATTTTATGCCGGGCTTTCCCGTTCACCCTCAAAGAAGCTGCCAGGAATTGGTACTCGGCACTTAAGCCAGATACCATTTTTTTCTTTGATCAAATGAGCCATCAGTTTATGGCTCACTTCGTCAGCAGCAGACGTCCGCACCGAGGTTCGGATTCCTTGATGAACATCAAGCAAAAAGAGGGAGAATCCATCCGGGCTTATGTTACCCGATTTAACGCCGCTGCATTGAAAGTCCGAAACCTGGATCAATCAGTCGCAATTGCCGTACTTAAGGGCGGCCTCCAGAAGAATGATTTGTTATTCTCCCTGGAGAAGAAGTACCCCAGAAATTTTGCCGATCTGCTAGCTCAGGCTGAAGGTTACGCCCGAGTTGAAGAGGCCTTCAAAGCCAGGAACAATGAAGCCCTTGATAGGCGGCGAATCGACGAGCTGGGCGGCCCCGCCGAGGAAGGAAAGCCAAGCGAAGTTAGGCCGCACTCTCGAACTCTCTCTGAACGAAAGCAAGTCCAAACTTCCCCCCGGACTTGGAGACAGAGAAGCCCAGACAGAAGGACGCGGCAAAGTTCCCCCCAACGAAGATTTCACAACTACGCCCCTCTCAATGCTCCTAAAACCTAAGTGCTGATGAAAATCAGGAAGCAACTGCCAAGGCCGAAAATGATGCACTCTCACCCCAGCAAGCGCAATCCTAACAAGTTCTGCATTTATCATCGTGATCATAGTCACGACACTGAGGAGTGTATCCAACTCCAAGATGAGATCGAGGAGCTCATCAGGCGAGGCAGATTAGACCGATTCCTACGACGACGGCCTGAAAGGCGGGAAGATCGGCCGAGGGCATTGCCGTAGCCTGAGCCACCAAGAGAGGAGGATCAACAAGGAGATCAGCCGCCTCTCGACATCATCAACACGATCTCGGGGGGACTTCGACAAGGAGAAGCCAGCGGATCCGAGGGATCAGTGAAGAGATAGAGAACTGAAAAATTCATAACCTTCACTGAGGCAGACGCTCAGGGGATCCAATTCCCCCACAGTGACGCGGTTGTAATATCTTTAAACATTGCTGATTACGATGTACGCCGCATTTTGGTAGATAATAGAAGCTCGACTGACGTATTGTTTTACGATGCCTTCTCGAAAATATTCCTACTTGATAACCACTTGGGGCCTATAAACTCCCCATTGATGGGCTTCACTGGTGATACTGTACCAGTGGAGGGCATAATAACTTTGGCCATGACTGCGGGGCAACGCCTGAAACTAGCTAAGGCACGGATCGACTTTTTAGTCGTAAGGATTCCGTCCGCCTATAATGCTATTCTCGGCCGACTTGGTCTAAATGCACTTCGAACGATGGTATCAATTTATTATTTGAAGATGAAGTTTCCAATGGGTTATGAAATCGGAGAGATTAGGGGAGATCAAGCTCTGGCAAGACACTGCTACTCAATCGTTCTGCATAAGGAAGAACAATCCGACCCTTATCCTATTGACGGGTTGGATGTTCGAGACGACCTTACTAAGGAGCGAGGCAAGCCTATGGAGGACCTCGTATCCGTGCCCTTGAACGATGGGAACGTGGAGCACATACAGATCGGCTCTAACTTGGGGGACAAGATTCGGAAGCAACTCGTCACCTTTCTCAGAAGGAATGCGGACGTCTTCGCCTGGGCCCAGCGAATATGCCAGGAATTGATGCCGAAGTTATTAAACATCGACTGGCCGTCGATCTGAAGTCTCGACCGATAAAAGAAAAACTGGGCAGCCACGCCCTAGAGAGGCAGAGAGCAATTGCGGAAGAAGTAGGCAAGCTCCTCAAAGTTGGATTCATCCGAAAAGTTAACTATCCGACCTGGGTCTCAAATATGGTCCTCGTCAAAAAAGCAAACAAGTGGAGGATGTGTATAGACTTCAAAAAGCTGAATAAGGTCTGTCCAAAAGACAGCTACCCTCTTCTCAGAATTGATCAACTAGTAGATGCAACCTCACACCATGAGCTTTTCACCTTCATGGATGCCTTCTCTGACTATAATCAGATATGAATGACGCCAGAGGACTAGGAGAAAACTGCTTTTGTTACTGACCATGGTTTTTATTGTTACAGGATTATGCCCTTTGGGCTCAAAAATGTTGGGGCAATATACCAGCGCCTGGTCCACAAAATCTTCAAGAAGCAGATCGATCGTAATATGGAAGTGTATGTGAATGACATGCTCGTCAAAAGCCGAGCCTCTATAAACCACCTTGCCAACCTTGAAGAGACCTTCAGTGTACTCAGGAAGCACAAGATGAAGCTGAACCTGACCAAATGCGCCTTTGGTATAACCTCTGGAAAGTTTCTGAGGTTTATGATGTCGAGGCGCGGGATTGAAGCAAATCCAGAGAAAATCCGAGCTATTCAAGAAATAATCACTCCAAAGACAATCAAAGAAGTTCAGTGCTTGACTGAAAAAGTGGCATCCCTAAATCGCTTCGTCTCGAGATCGATCGAGCGATGCATGCCCTTCTTCCAAGTTCTCAAACAACCAAAGAATTTTTACCGGACGACGGAGTGCCAATAGGCGTTTGAGGAGCTCAAAAACTACCTCGGCTTACCCCCACTGCTGGCAAAATCCGAATTTGAAGAAGAATTATTCTTGTACTTAGCAGTCTCCCCGACGGTCTTGACAGCAGTCTCAGTTAAGGAGGAAGCGAAGATACAGCGGTCGGTCTATTACATAAGCCGAGTCTTAAAAGATGCAGAGACCAAGTATTCTAAGCTAGAGAAATTGGCTTACTCTCTTCTAATTGCTGCCAGGAGGCTCCGACCTTACTTTCAGGAGCACACCATAACGGTCCTCACGGATCAACCAATAAAGGCAGTTCTTCGGCGAATGGACGCTTTCGGAAGAATTGCAAAATGGACAATCAAGCTCACAAAATTCGATATCAATTATCGACCCCAGTCATCGATCAAAGCCTAGATATTAGCAGATTTCGTAATGAAAAGTACCATTCCTGATGATGCCGAGCTTGAGCAAAATGAGACCAGCACTTTACTGTCGCAACCGAACCTCCTTGAAGAGGTAACCGACCTTCCAGAAAGTTTTTGGGCTCTGTATGTGGATGGTTCATCCAACTCTGCTGGAACGGATGCAGGGTTAGTCTTAATCAGCCCCAAAGAAGTCGTCGCTGAGCATGCACTGCGCTTCGAAACCCCTCAACAATAATGGGGCCGAATATGTAGATCTGGCTTCAAGTCCAAAGGAATTAGTGGTGGATAAGTTCATCCGAATGGAAGGAATTAGAGGTTGGCCGAAGTTCAGCTGAGTGGAGGAGATGGGGTCGCCGCGGGCCCTGAAAAAAGATCCCGTCCGCCGCGGGGACCTCCAAAAAAAGTCCTCCAAGCCGGGGGGGGCTCCGTGTGGACCGGTATCAAGTCAACTCAGAACAAAATGGAGTCCTTGGATCGGGGGCGAGAAGTTGATAAATTTGAAAAACGTAAATTTAGACAATAAAGGGAGCTGGTCTAAATCCTTTTATCGTGTAACTAGCCTGATCCTGCAGTGGTCTCCCAAAGTTAAGTAAACGGGATTGAGAAGCCCCCGCAGAATTCGAGGATAGCGTAGGCCATGGGAAGCCGTGGGGGATTCCGTAAATCGACTTCTGGTAGAAGTCCGCAAAGTTCCGACTTTAGTAGAAGCTCCGCCGTAGAAGAGCTAGCAGGGAGTCCGACTTCCGTAGAAGCTCGGCCGTTGGAGGAGTTCGCAGGAAGTCCGGCTTCCGTAGAAGCTCGGCCGTTGGAGGTTCGGCTGAAGCCCGTCTGCTGAAGCTCTTCTGTGGCTACTGGTTGCATTAGGCTGAACATCGAACTAGTCTTCGGCGGGAGCGGGGTTTATCCCCAACACTAGTCCCCCCACTCCCAAGTTCGAAAATCAAAAGAAGGGAGTGCAGAAAAGGCGACTGCCGAAGTCTTTTTCCGGGCTCCGTGCTGATTCAGGTCGAAGCTCGGGGGAGATCTCATCTCTGACTAAAGTTGATGTTGAAGTTGAAGCTCTCCAGTCGAGGTTGATACGGTCGCTCGAGAGAGATCCTATCTCTCGCCGAGGTCGAAGTCGACGCTCTCCAAATGAGGTTGGCCCGGTCGCTCGAGGTAGACCTTATTTGACCGAGATTGACAGGGTCGCTCGGGGGAGATCTCATCAGGAAAAGGCGACTGCCGAAGTCTTTTTCCGGGCTCCGTGCTGATTCAGGTCGAAGCTCGGGGGAGATCTCATCTCTGGCTAAAGTTGATGCCGAAGTTGAAGGCTCTCCAGTCCGAGGTTGATTTACGGTCGCTTAGAAGAGAATCCTATCTCTCGCCGAGGTCGAAGTCGGTGCTCTGACCTTATTTAATCGAGGTTGGCCCGGGTCGCTCGGAGGAGACCTTATCTCCTCTGACCGAGGTTGACGAGGTCGCTCGGGGAGATCCATCTCAGGATGAGGTTATCCTAACGATCTTCTCTGGCCGACAGTGGAAGTTGAAGCTCGTCGTCCGAGCTTCTCCCGGTCCCATCGGGTTAGGATGAGGTTCTCCTCCTATTCCTAACTTCGACTTTGCTCGCGTTAGGACGAGGTTCTCCTCCTGTTCCTAACGGGCTGTGGGGGCACATTCGGACCGTCGTCCGAGCTCCCCCCGTCTCGTCTAAGGTGAACGAGGCCTTCGACTTTGCTCGCGTTAGGACGAGGTCTTCCTCCTGTTCCTAACGGGCTGTGGGGGCACATGCGGATCCGTCGTCCGAGCCTCTCCCCCCATCTCGTCCTTTAAGGTGAACGAGGCCTTCGACTTTGCTCGCGTTAGGACGAGATCTTCCTCCTGTTCCTAACGGGCTGTGGGGGCACATGCGGACCGTCGTCCGAGCTTCTCCCCCCATCTCGTCTAAGGTGAACGAGGCCTTCGACTTTGCTCGCGTTAGACGAGGTCCTCCTGTTCCTAACGGGCTATGGGGGCACAATGAACGCGCCGAAGGCGTGTCGTGGCCGCAGCGCCTCCGGGGTGCCCCGCCATACATACAAATACCACTTGTGGAAGTGAACGAGGCCAATACAGACTTTGCTCGCGGGGGGGGTCTAGACGAGCCGTCCCTCTTATTACCCTCAAACGAGGTTGCTGGGATGGCACTGCAGACCGAAAAAACAGGTGCGCGCGGCCCTGCTCTTCTCTCATCTCGTCCGTTAAATGAAAAACATGAGTGCCTTCTCCGGAAAACGGCCACTTTGCGCGCAACCCCAAAACCGGATACCTGCCAGTGCAGGGGAGGCGAGGTCTCCCCTCAGCTTCCCTCACCAAACCGCCGAGCTAGTGGAGAAGACAACGACTGTCGGTACCTCCGGAGTTCCCGGGGCCCAGGAAGCGGGGCCTCCCCACGCCCCGCCGCCCGCCGCAACGAACAGGAGGGAAAGGCCGGCCCACCGCCGGGAAAAGGGGCCGTGTCAAAAAAGAAGGGGGGGCCGGCGAGCGGAAAAAGACGTTCGAGAGGCCGGTCTGCAACCACACCGTTTCCATCGTCACCTTTGATGAACGAGGGTCCGGGCCGACTGGCGTGACAGACCATGGGGCCGGGTAGGACGAGGTCCTCGGAGTGATCCTTACCACATGAAGCGGAAAGGGGCTGGTGGGACGGGCACAGTTGTGCCGACCGCCCTCCCGTACGAGCCTAACGTGACCAACCGCGCGTCTGACGGTCCAATTTAAGATGAACGAGGCCTTCTCGAGACCGGTGGTTGCTCGCGTGTAGGGACGAGGATCTGCCTATCATAAACCACGCCAAACGAGAAAAGCATAACCTGGGGGCACCCATGTTGGGGGGGGTGGGGTTGCGGGGAAGGGGGGAACACGTTCTGTGTTTTCGCTTCTCTCCCCGCCTCTGCCGCCTGCGGTCGTGAAAACGAGCCGGCTTCAATTTTGAGAAGGGCTCGTAGTTAATACACGCGCCGGACCGGATGTGTAGAGCGTGCAGGAGGGAAGAAAAAAATGGTCTCCAAAATGCAAGCTTCGAATGGTTTAAGAGTCTGCGTCGGCGGTTGACCTGCCTCGTTAGGACGAGGTTCTCCTCCTGTTTCTAACGGACTACTTTTGCTCATTTCTTTCCTGCCATCACGTAATCCTTGTGTCAGAAATCAATAATGCAGAGCAAAGGAGTTTTTAAAGGACGTCTACTGATAATACATCCTTAGATTTTCTGAGTTCCATGGTCGGAGAAGCACTATCCCTCCGAGTTCCTTCAGGCGATAAGTCCCGGGGTGGACGACCTCCTCATGCTGGCCTTCTCAATTTGGTGCAAGCTCTTGTCGCCGGGAGACGACGAATTGCTGATGCACCAAGCTCCTCCCAGGGATAATGTGGATGAGGCCGTAAGATTGCCGATCTCCTTGCGGTCTCTAGCTATGGCAGTGCCGAGCTCCTTGCCGTCTCTGGCTATGGCAGCGCCCTTGGCCGATCTTCTTTCTCCTCAGGCTGTCTTCGCAGAAATCGACTAAGTCTGCCTCGCCTGACGAGCTCTTTGATCTCATCCTAGAGTTGGATGCACTCCTCAGTGTCGTGGCCGTGGTTGCGATGGTAGAGACAGTACTTATTTCCATCGCGCTTATTTGGGATGGAAACGCATTCTCTTCGGTCTTGAAAGTCGCTCCTGGATCTCCATCAATACTTGAGTCTTCGGGTTGTAGGTGAATCATTGTGGAGAACTTTCTATACTGGGGGAACCTCGACGGTCCTTCCTCAGAGCTTCCCCGCCTTCGAGCTTGAGGGGGAGTTCGGGCTAGCCCACGACCAGGGGGAATCCGGGAACGCGGCCGAACTTCAGTCCTCTTCCTTTCTTCGGCGGACCTGCCTGGCCCGCCGATTCGCCGCTTGCCACCGGCTTCGTCGTCCTTAGCCTCAAAGGCCTCTTCTGCCCGGGCATAACTTTCGGCCCGAGCCAGCATGTCGGTAAAGTCCCTGGGATACTTCTTTTCCAGGGAGAACAATAAGTCGTTCTTCTGAAAACCGCCTTTGAGAGCGGCCATGGCGACTGACTGATCCAGATCCCGGACCTCTAGTGCAGCAGTATTAAACCGGATGATGTAAGCCCGGATGGGTTCTCCCTCCTGCCTGATGGCCATTAAGGACTCCTAACCTCGGCGCGGACTACTACTGACAAAGTGGGTTGCGAACTACTCATCTCATCTATGTATAAGGTATTGGCGCTAGTACCAGTCCTAGCGGCCCTTTAAGGATAGAGGGGAAAGCCCGGACAAGATAGCGTCTAGCGCGCCATGGAGCAGCATCATTATTCGAAAGGCTTCCAGATGGTCGACTGGATCGGTGGTCCCATCGTAGCTCTCGAATTGCGGGAGCTTGAAGTTCGGCGGGACCGGTTCCTGCATGATTTTCTACGAAAAAAGAGGGTCAGTGCAGATGTCATTACCGCGTGAGGAGGGAGTGTGACGGAGTTCTTCGATTCGTTGGCTCATTTCTAAGAGCCTTTGATCCAGGAGATCTTCGCGATCTTTGATCTCCAAGATCTTCTTACTGAATGGGTGCAAAGCTTCACCCTGAATCGAGCCGCGGTAGATGCTGAGCAGTTCAACCTGCTCGTCCAGCAGGTTCGTGGCCTCACTGAGGCAGTTCAGGTGGTGCAGGCCATGCACCAGCAGGCCCCAGTACCAGCTCAACCGACGCGGGATTCTCCAGAGCCGTGTGGTCCAGTTCAGGGGCAATCAACATGGGCTACCCGACCTTCAATCCCCGGAAGAGGAAGGCAACGGAGGGAGAGCCCTTGAGTGAGCTTGGATCGCCGGGGCTGGAGTAGGAGTGGACGGATCCGAACGGGATCGGGCCGCAGAGGCCACCGATTGCCGGGTGGAGGCTCTCCTGACGGGCATCTTTTCTTTTTGGAAAGAAATTCGAAAGAGGAAAAGAGATTTCTGAAGTGGGAAGAGAGAAATCGTTGTCGAGCACTCCTTTAAGAACAAGGAAACCCCAGCTTCTTTTAAAGGAGAAATCGTTGCCGGGTCCTTCCTCTAGCGCCAATCTGTTGACGTAGAATCTGGTAGTCGCCGGAATTCGCTAGAGTGGAGGCAGATGGGGTCGCCGCCGGGGACCTGCAAAATAAAGTCCCGTCCGAAGCCGATGAGGGGTGGCTCCAGTAGGACCCTCCGACGATCAAGTCAGCTCCAGTCAACAGGAATGGAATGCTCAGTGTGGAGTTCGATAGAATTTAGAGGAGAGAAGGATTTTCAGAACCTGACGTAAGTGTATCCGGAGGGTCCTTTTTATAGAGGGAGCTTGTTGTAACCGCCTTGATTAATGATTGTCGTAACTATCCTGATCAATGCTGATCGTTATTGACTTGATAAATGCCGATCGTTATTGACTCGATAAATGCCGATCGTTATTATCGTATAACCGTAGCGGGATCGCTTGCAGGAATCCGTCATAAGAAGTTCGGCTTTCATGAAAGTTCGGCCATTGAGAAGCCCGTCCGCTGAAGAAGTCCGCAGGGAGTCCGGCTTCCGTAAAAGCCCGACCGCTGAAGAAGTTCGCAGGAAGTCCGACTTCCGTAGAAGCTCGGCCGCTGGAGGAGTTCGCAGGGAGTCCGGCTTCCTTAAAAGCTCGGCCGTTGGAGGAGTTCGTAGGAAGTCCGGCTTCCGTAGAAGCTCGACCGCTGGAGGTTCGACTGAAGCCCGTCTGCTGAAGCTCTTCTGCGGCTACTGGTTGCATTAGGCTGAGCATCGAACTAGACTTCGACGGGAGCGGGGTTTATCCCCAATAGAAGGTATGATGAAATACCTTGAAAAAGTAAAGGACGACTCCGACCTTCAGTTGTTTCGACATTCGATGGATTTCGAGCACAGAAAATATAAGAGCCTACCTCCTCTCTAAGTTGGCAACTTTAGTTCCAACCGAACTGTCCAAAGAAGTATTTTTTGAGACCTTGAAGTGCCCAAGCTCAGAGAAATTGCAGGTCATTTTACAGACAGAACTTGAGCCGAGCTGGATAGACCTATTGGTTGCCTACCTCAAGGAGGGAGTCCTTCCTTATGACTTGAAAGAAGCTCGAAAACTTAAAAATCAAGCCTTCCGATACATTTTGTACGAGGGCAAGTTATATAAGAAGTCGTATTTACTGCCGCTGTTGAGATGTTTCCGATCTTCAAAAGCCAACTTCGTATTATGGAAAGTGCACAAGAGAATCTGTGGAAGTCATATAGGAGCCAAATCCTTGTCGCAAAAGTTACTTCGGCAAGGGTACTATTGGCCGACCTTATACTATGATTCTATGGAATATGTTAGAAAATGTGACCGCTGCCAAAAGAATGCAAGCATACAAAGACGGCCGACCTCCGAGCTTACTCCGTTAAGTGCACCCTGGCCATTTGTGCAGTGAGGAATGAACATACTTGGTCCTTTTTCGACGGCATCCGAACAACGAAAGTTCGTCCTGGTAGCAATCGACTATTTCACCAAATGGATCAAAGCCGAACCTCTAGCCAAAATTACCGAGACTAAGGTACAAGACTTCGTCTGAAAGTTAATAGTTTGTCGATTCGATCTGTCTCGAACCCTTATAATTGATAACAAGCGACAATTCGCCGGGACAAGATTCACCGACTTCTCCGAAGACCTAAATATCTCCCACCACTTCACATCGGTAGCTCACCCACAGGCAAATGGAGAAGCTGAAGTGACCAACCGAACTTTACTACAAGATATTAAGATCAGACTTGAAAAAGCAAAGGGGACCTAGGTGGACGAACTCTACCACGTCCTATGGGCATACCAAACTACTCAAAGACTACCAACTGGGGAAACACCATTCGCCTTGGCCTTTGGAACAGAAGCAGTCATCCCGATTGAACTCAAGCTCTCGTCAGCACGGATTGTGGCCTTCAATGAGCAGAACAACCCACGGGACCTCAAAGTCAACCTCGACTTGCTAAAAGAGAAAAGAAAAAAAAGCTTAGGTTCAGATGGCGGCCTACAGACGAAAGATGGCTCGATACTATAACGCCAGAGTCAGAGATAAAGCATTCAGAGTGGAAGACTTTGTACTTCGACTAGTCACCGTCTCTCAGAGTCAAGAGAAGCTCTCTCCAAATTGGGAAGGTCCGTATGAGTTGGTGGAGGTCGTCCGACCCGAAACTTATCATTTGAAGAAGCTCGGAGGAACAATGCTCCCACGATCTTGGAACTCAGAAAATCTGAAGATGTACTACTAGTAATTTTTCCATAATTTCTTGATGCAAAAATTGAATGATGGCAAAAAATTAGCAATTAGAAGTGACCGTGTTAAGAACAGGAGGAAAACCTCATCCTAACATGAGCAGATCAAAGACCTTCGACCTCGACTAAAGATGGGATCTCTCCCGAGCATCAGCGTCAACCTCGACAGGAGATAAGATTTTTCCCGAGCTTCAACCTCAACAGCCCTTATGTGCTCCCACAGCCCGTTAGGAACAGAAGGAGAACCTCGTCCTAACGTGAGCAAAGTCGAAGGCCTCGTTCATTTTAGATGAGATGGGGGAGAGGCTCTGACAACGGCCCTTATGTGCCCCCACAGCTCCGTTAGGAATAGGAGGAAACCTCGTCCTAACGTGAGCAAAGTCGAAGGCCTCGTTCATTTTAGACGAGATGGGGGGAGAGGTCTTGACAACGGCCCTTATGTGCCCCCACAGTCTATTAGGAACAGGAGGAGAACCTCGTCCTAACATGAGCAAAGTCGAAGGCCTCGTTCATTTTAGACGAAATGAGAGGAGAGATACTGACAACGATCCTTATATACCCCCACAGCCTGTTGGAAACAGGAGGAGAACCTCGTCCTAACGTGAGCAAAGTTGAAGATCCGAAGATGGGATGAGAGGAAAAACCCCGAAGACGGCCTCATTGTGCTCGACAACAATAAGAGACAAGATCTCCGAGCTTTAACTACACTTTCAACCTCGGCTGGAGATAAGATGCAAAGCCTTGAAGAGGACTTCGGCAGTCGTCCTTTTTGTACTCCCTTTCTTCGAGTTTCGAACTTAAGAATGGGGGGACTAGTGTTGGGGATAAATCCCGCTCCCGCCGAAATCCAGTCTGAAGATCTACCCATGCAAAGCTGGTAATCACAAAAGAGCTTCAATCGAAAATTCTTCCTAGCAGCCGGATTTATTCAGTGGCTGAATTACTCAACGAACAAACCTAGCCGAACTTTTCAACGGCCGAGCCCCAGCCGAACCTCTTCAATCGGCCGAGCTTCTCAACAGCCGAATTTTTCCAGCAACCAAGCTTCTACGAAAGCCAAACTCCTTCCAGACTCCTCCAGCAATCGAGCTTCTACGGAAGCCAAACTCCTTCCGAACTCCTCCAGCAATCGAGCTTCTACGGAAGCCGAACCCATTCCGAACTCCTCGAACAACCGAGCTTCTACGAAAGCCGAACTCCTCCAGCAGCCAGACTTCTATGGGAGCCGAACTCCTTCTGGACTCCTCCTCTAATCGGACTTTTATGGAAGCCGAACTCCTTATATACCGTTCCTTCAGACGGATTCCTACAGGCGATTCCACTACTGAATGATTACAATTATCACGACAATTATGATTGTTATTTATCAGGACAACACGATCGGCATTTATCAAATCAATCATGATTGGCATTTATCAGGACGATTACGACAGTCATTGATCAAGGCAGTTACAACAAGCTCCGCATATAAAAAAGAACTCTCCAGATACGTTTTCTCTAAGCTTTCTTCTCCTTTCCAAAACTCTGCCGAACTCCACACTGAGCACTTAACTTCTGTTGGTCAGAATTAACTTGACCGTCGGAGGGTCCTACCGAAGCCACCAATGCCGACTCCAGAGAAGACTTTATTTTGCAGATCACCGACGGCGACCTCGTTTTCCTCGACTCCAGCTTGATCCGACGTCAACCAAATTCTGCACCAACAGTAACATAATACATTGACTAGAAAATTTACAAATTTTTCCTACAATATGTGCATCATAGCTAATTGATCATCAAAGAAAAAACCAATATTTAATAACTGAAGCAACTTAATGCAGCAAGTCTACAGAATGATTAATAATCAATGCCAGTGTCTTAACATGCAATGCATAAGGCTGCATCTTGTATGTGATCCCTTGACCAGACCAAGTTCCCTAAATTTGGCTACTATATGCGGCCAAGCCACATATGAGCTGAAAAGACAGACTGTTTAACACCACATAAACATATATGCAACAAGATAAACATCATGCAGCTGCTTTTCTTGCATACTTATCATCACATGACCACATAGTAGACTGTTAGCATTGTGCGAGCATATACGCGACCCATTCCTATGCAGGCCCTTGGGCCGGTTCAGGTAGATGGTTAGGTTAGATATGGATTTTAGACAAGGCAGATATGTATATATAAGTAATATCAACATGTTAATGATACTATAATTTTTGCTTTTAAGAATTACATACTAAGTTGTATACAATAATTGTTAGGTGTTTTTATGATCAATATTTCTATTATTTACTCAAAAATTGCAACTTTTATTGTAGTTAATATATTTTTATTTATTTTAAAATTTTAAAATATTAGTTGATCATGCAACCATATTTGCACCATGCATAATGGATATGCACCATGAGCAACCACCTCTTAAAACACTGATCAATGCAAAATAAGAAGTAAACAACCAAACAATGAACCATTGAGAATCATATATCGCTAAGGTGTTTGGGCACCAACAAAATACAAATGGGGTTTCTAATCTATTCCCTTAACATACCCACCTTCCAACACATTTAGAACCCAATATGTACGTAGGAGTGTAATCAAGCTGCGCAAGCTTGATGAATCAGATCCGATCTTTGAGCCTAGGGTTTGACATTAAGCACGATTCTTTATTACTTGATTAACCCTAAGTTCAAGTTGAGCAGAAAGCAAAACGAGCCCATTTCAATTGAACCGATAACCATAAATCCATCCAAAATTGACTGAAATTGGATCAAGCTCAACTAAAGCTTGATACAAACTCAACTAAAGCTCCAATAAATCCTAAGCTCAGGTCTGAATGAAAGTTTGATCTGGTTGTACAGAAAACTCTGCTTACCTTTTTAATCAGTTGAACTGCAATCATAAAATTGATGATAAACATAAAAATAGGCACTGTTTGCATAACGAGACAAAGTAAACTAATTAAAACAAGATCGAGTCACCTAATAAAACTAATCCTACCCGTAATTACTTGTTCCTCTCTTTAATCATCGTTTATTCTCACTAAAATTCAACACCAAATCCCAGTCATTCATCTATTTCGGCAAACGAGACAAAGATGGATACCTAAAACGTTACCTTGGTCAATCTCGAACTCCTCGAACTCATCATCATCCTCAAAGAGGTCGATCTTCGCGTCCTCAGCTGCCGCGGGCTTGTTTTCCGTCGCCATTCCAGAAGGGAGACAATAGACTTGTGACCACTGGCAGAAGAAATCACCACGAAGGACACAAAAGGTTAAATCAAACCCTAATTCCGGAAGGGATCCCACGGCTGGAATTGGCTTTGAAAAAAAAAAAAGAGAAAGGAAGCGAGGTTCCGACCTTTACGAAACCCTAGCTCCGATCCGATCGCTTCTTCTTCGCCAGGGAGAGGGGAACTTTCTAGCTACCCTTCTTACAAAAGGAAGCCGATGACGGTGGGGTATCCTTATGGTTGGCACATAAGTTGCGGGCTTTTCTGGAAGATTCCACCTCCGGCTCGAAACCGGATCTGGCCTATACTGGCTCCGGGCCTAAGAGTTTTAGATTGTGTTGAAGTCTAGATCTGATCAGAGGCCTGACGGCTGACGATCGACCCGCCCAGCCCAACCCGAAATTTGGCGAGCTTGGATGATCCTGGGCAAACTAGGCCCGATTTGAAAATCGGGCTAAGCTGGAATTAGCCCAGCCCGGCCCTTCCCGACCCAAGATAATTATATATTTAATATATATTTTATATTTTAATTATATTGGCTAATTAGACATTACAATAATAAAATTTTATATTATACGTTATTGAATACGTCAATATCGGATTTATTGGGCAAGCCTGGTTTGACAGTTAAAGATTAGGCCAAGCCTGGACAAATATAGAGGCCCAATGTCCAGTCGAGACCAGACCCGGTTTGAGAATAAACAATTTCTATTATAAAGCCTGGTCCGGCTTCATGTTTAATCGGCTCTATGGTGAACCTATCATATTGGTACGGCTTGGCCAGCAGACTTCTTGCTTAAGTTTTAGAAATAATTTAGACATTTCGAACGTGGTTTTTTGTAGCAGCCATTATATTTGTTTCAGTCATCTCCGATTATGTTACTGGGATAAGCAATACAAAATAATATATGTAATAACTACTATTTTTCATCATGTCCCATCATTTCTTATTATAATGGACCATTATAAGTAACTGGTATTATTTTTACTTGTATTTTTTTAGATAAAATAATTTTTAAATTTTCTATTATTGCCTGTTATCTTTCATGATAGCAATCAATATTTTAATAATTATTTTAATATTAAAAATTTAGAATTGCCCGTTTTAAATAAATAATGATCATTATAGCAATTACAACGGTCAACTTTGGAAGGGGGTGCGAGAAGACTATTGCAAAAAAATTGTACGTTGTTTAAGACCTTATTTTTGAACTAATTTTTCCAAGCTATGTTGATCCATGGTGCTGATGCTAGTATCGGATTTTGGCTTTGATACCGAAAAATAACGAACCTAACTACATAAATCAAAGTAGATCATCTATGAATAGGTGTTGTTATCTAACTAGACATCACTAAAATGTTGGAGCGAGGATTACAACTATTCTATCATACTTATATATATGATTTTAATTTTAATTTTATTTTTTTTTCTTTTTAAGATAGTATGTAAATGTTAATAGAAACTTGATACGCTAGAATATATGGAACAAATATAAGAAATGCTATGTAAACATGTGCATCTTTAATTATCTTCTCTATCCAAGCTGGGACTATTGAATTCAAGCTTAGAGCTAAAAATACAATCTGAGTAACTTTGGGCCTAGCTCAGGATGCTAGCTCTACTCGAAACCTAGCATGAAGCTAAGCTTGACTTCTTGCCCGGAGCTCAAGTCTGGACGTTGTTCGATTCGGGTTTGAATTCATTATTAGAATATTCCACCAAGAATCTTCTTGGTCGGGTCAAGCATTTTCAGCCTAAATGTGCTTATTCAAGTCTAATCTAATTAAAGTACAAACTAAACCCAAGCTTGAACTAAGCTGCATTGGCATTTGGATTTTGAAAAATACTTTGAGCCTAAATCCGGTCCAAAGCCTAAAGGATAAGTTTGAGACTATAACAAGAGTATGGCCCAATCTAATTTGGTCCAACTCCGGCTGAGCCCTATGTGGTCGTCAAAAATTGGTCCCTTTAACCGGTTAAGGATGGAAAGAGGGGCCGGCGAGGAGGGAACTCCCATCTGCTTCTTGCTAAAATGGAAGTTTAATGGAAAACAAAAAATCCATCACGTGAATAATGGAGTGGTTAGAAGTGACAAGCACTTTTAGTTATACATAGCATGATTATGCCTTTTCTCTTACCTCATTTGACTACGTGCATTCCATCGCTTCTAGTATACGTGAAAGTACCGTCTGATCTCTAAAAATATTTTTAAATAATACGGTATTTAATAAAAATAAAAAAAAACATTTTAATTTTACTAGAAAACTAAAAAGGATATACTTGAAAAAAATTAAATTTTAGAGCTTCTCCATAAAAATGCTTTTTTGCCTGATGTCAAGAAGTTATTTTGATTTAAATAAAATTTTTTTGATAAACAAAATACTCACTAATAAATTTTATAATAATATAATATAATATTATATTATAATATAATATTATATTACATTATATGATAAAATATAATAATATTTTAACATATAATTAATATTATAATATTATTTATATTATAAACATATAATATAAAATCTATTATAGAATTATTTTATTTTTAATCTAATATAATAATATTTTAATATTATTATTATATTATATTATACTAATAGAATATAATCTGTTGTATTATAATATATTATAATTACATTAGATTATAATCCAATATATTATATTACATTATATATCACATTATAATCATATAATATTATATTAATATTATATAATATAATAATATTTTAATATGTTATATTATATTATTTTATTCTTCACTATATAATATTATGTTATGTATTTTATTATCATTTTATCATATATCAAAATTTCTTTCTTATTTTAATTATCAAATATATATTAAAGTTTCAAAATATTTCATAAATATGGTTACTTAATACCAAATAATTTTTTTATAAAAGCTCTACTTTTAAAAGCTTCAAAAGTTCTACCGCCAATAATAATCCCAAACATGACCAAAATTTAGTATGTAAACATTAATAAAAACATGATAACAAAAATCTAGTAGCAATAAAGCTAGAATATATGGAACAAATAAAAGAAATGTAAACATGTGCATTGTTATTGTTGAAAATGGTTTGCTTCGTAAGTGGAGCGGTCGATCTCGTGCTGGGGTGCTAGAGTGACTTGCAAAACCAAAGTCTAAGCCAGAGGATTTAACTTCGGTGGATATCCTCCGATACTTAAATCAGTAGAGAATAATCAAATAATAATGGGTTCTTTGAGAGGGATTTTTTTGCATACCTGGGTCCTCGGGGTTGTTTGATATTTGAAAGGGAGCTTCATGTGGCTGTTACGCCATTCCGCTAATCTTTGGCCGATAATATCACGGTGGCGAGATCAGGAGCATTTATCCGAATAGGAAGGTCATTATTAGAGGGATTGTGATGTCTTATTTGCTTCCGATAGTCGAGGTTGAGTGGAAGACGACTTACTCGTAGCGAGGATATAGTTGTATAACCATTATTCCATGAGATGAATTGGTGAAAATATGGATGAGCTACCTATCTGAGGTGATCCATAAGTTAGAAATGCTATCCGAGCCGTTTTTGGATAAAATGGTTCGGATCTTCTTTTAGGAATCGACTATCAGCTCGAATGTCATCATGGTAACATCCTTGCCCTCAAAACGTTAATGAATGCCAATCAAGCCGAGGTATTTCAAATATCAATCGGACAATCTATATTTGCAATTTTTTTTATTTATCTAAACTATCGATAATACATACGAAGGTTGACCGAATTCCATGGCCTTGGAAGTGGAGTCCTATTAAGTTCCTTTAGCCGATATGTTCCTAGTTGTATCACCTCATCGATCTAGTAGGGGCCTTCTCAATTGGATGAAAGCTTTTCCTGTTTGGTGGGCTTTGAGACTTCTGCCCTTCGAAGAACGAGATCACTTACTTGGAACTCTTTAGCTTTAACTCGGGCATTGTAGTATCTAGCTACCCTCTGTCGATATGCAACCATCTTCACTACTACTCGCTCCCTGCTTTTTGCGATCAAATCTAGGTTGGCTCTGAGCCATATGGGGTTAGTGTCTTCGTCATATTCTTTGATTCTGATAGAGGAGAGTCCAAATTCTATGGGTATGACCGCTTCTATTTCGAATGCTAAATTAAAAGGCGTCTCACTGGTCGGGACTCTTTAGGTTGTTCAATAGGTCCAGAGTACATGGTAAAGTTCTTCCATCCAAAATCCTCCAGTTCGGTCCAATCTAGCTTTGAGACCTTGTAGGAGAGTCCTGTTGGTGACTTCTACTTCTCCATTTGCTTGTGGATGGCATATCGAGATGAAGCATTGCTCAATCACATGATCCCCGCAAAATTCGTGGAGTCGGGCACCGCTGAATTGCCTTCCATTATCAGAGATCAGTATTTTTGGGAGACTATAACGACAGCTGATCGACTTCCAAATGAAGTCCCAGACTTTTGATTCTATGATTTGGGCCAGGGATTCAGCTTCTACCCACTTTGTGAAGTAGTCAATTACTACCAGTAGAAACTTGCGCTGACCCAAGGCTCGGGAGAATGGGCCTAGGATGTCCAGTCCCCACTTAGTGAATGGCCATGGGGCCTCAATAGGAGTTAGAAGCGTTGTTGGTCGACATTGAATCCGGTCATTGTGCTGACATTGCTTGCATCTCCTAACGAAATCTTGTGCATCTTATTGCATATATAGTTGCACTACTATAAAAAAGGGCTATGATAATGGTTCGTAACCGCTACCATAGCCCAAAAAATCATTGCCACTGTGGCTATCATCGTAGCTCTACGGCAACGATTGTTGCAGCGGTTGTTTAAACTGCTATAATATATCGACCTATAGCAGCGGTTATGTAACTGTTACCATAGTTAATCTATAGCAGCGGTTACATAACCGCTGCCATAAGTAATCTATCGCAGCGATTTCTTAATCGCTGTCATAGGTCTAATGTAGCGGTTGACACCATTTGCACTAAAAATCTATGGCAACAGTTGGCACGGATATGGCAGCGGTTATAAAACCGCTGCCGTAGACCTTGAATAATTAAAAAAATAAAATTTTTATTTTTTTATATATTTTATCTGATCAATATAGATATATAACACAAAAAAATATAATAAACATAAAAATTATTCTAAAATACTAAAATTTTATTATCAAATAAAATTTATTATAATTTTTTTTAAAAAAATAAAATATATCAAAAGTCCTCTAAATCTACATCATCGTCATCGTCACTAGGAGCTGGAGCCGGAGTTGGAGCTGGAGCCGGAGCCAGAGTCGGAGCTGAAGCTGGAATGTAGGCCAACATATTCTCGAAACCCATGACTCTAAAATGCGTGTTGAGCATCGACATCATGTCTCTTATGATGCCCTCCAGATGAGATGCACGCTCCTCAGCCCGATCTGCCCGCATCGCAGCATGATCTGCTCATGCCAATACCTCCTCAAGCTCCTTCCAGCTGACGACATCAGAAGTCTGTGAGGAGATGCTCGCCTCAGACTAGTAGTTCATCGATGTATGTTCGGGCTTACATCGAATCCTTCTAGAGTGCTCAGACCCTGAGACCTAAGATAGATGGTCATGAGGCCCAGAGGTATCCGGACCCTCGCTTGCGAGCGCATCTAACTGATCCTGTAATTATAAATTAAAATAAAATTTTATAAAAAATGATATAATACTAATCATATATACTAATATATTTAATACTTGCAAAAATATGCCTGATCGCGGCATTCATCAGCTTGCCCATCTTGTTCGTGCGACTGGATCGAAAGATCTCGCTATGGCTGGACATCAATCCATCTCTCATCAGCTATAACAAAGAATAAATTTATCAGAAAGATGATAAAAAATATGAATTTAATTTATCTAGTAAGATTTAGAATTAATTATCTCTCTATGCATACGACTGGCCATAGACTCCGGCCTAGAGTGTGCATATACTCCTAGACTGTACGATTCTTTTGATTCTGATGGAAGGTAGCCTAACAAGTATTCAAATAAATAATAAATATTTAAATAAATATTTAAATAAAATTTTAAGCATATTAAAAAATTTAAAAGTTTGAAATTTTATCTTTAACTCCTGACTTCTCCAGTGTCTAACCATCCTCTCCCACTGACTCGGAGGACAGTCCTATATCCAAAAAATAAGATCCTCTAGAGTGTCTTGGCAGTACTCGAGCCATCGTCTGTGGAGCTTGATCTTGTAACCTCGGTATAACTCTCCGATCTTCTTCAGTCGGGCATCTCGAGCTCTCTCATGATCGGAGAAGTCGTACATTCTTTACATAAATTTATCAAAAAATAGTTACAAAATTATTCTAATCAAACATATATAGTATAAACATATAAAATGCATAAATATAACTAAGATGCATGTACTTACCTATATCTTCTTCCATACTCGATCCCTGACGGCAGCATCCATCAAACATCAGTCTCTAGGCTCTACGGGAATGATGTCCGACCATCTCACAAGCACTCCAAAAAAGGAATGCATCTCCCGCACGGTCTCCCCTACCGACCTTTCCTCTGCATCATAATAGACCATCACTTGATGCTGGCAGTTCCACATGTGTGCCATACGTGTGGGATCATGAAATATTTGGCTGGATGATGCACCTGTAATGCAAATATGTTATGCAAATATATAAGTGTACAAATACTATATAAAAAATAAAGTTGTGCTAATATAATAAAAATATACACTCAGATGCCTGCGTAGTAGCATGTGCCTCAGATATGGGCGACGGTAGAGGCTCAGCCGTTGGTGGAATAGATGCCGTTGGTGGAGTAGATGCCGACGGTGGAGGTCCCTGAGCAGTCAATGCCGAGGTGGATGGAGTATGCTCCGACTGCTCCTCGGATGCTGAACTACGTGTAACCCACCGAGGGGCAAGAGTGAAAGCTAGATTTTCGGTGCCATCATGATCTACAACGTTAATGAACATTAATCAATATAACATGTTGAACAATAATATTAGTATAGCATCAATAAATAATCTTTAATATGTACACTAATCAATTGACGGGTCTATCATTATGCAATGCAATAAACAAAAGCAACATAATATAAACATCCAAAAAATATTATGCAATAAATTCTACAACATGAATTACATTCATAAATAATTAAGGATGAGCAACAATCGTAGATCTGATCTCTTGCGCGAATCTTGGTGTTAATCCAGAAATCTGAAAGAAGAACAAAGTAGATGATGGTGGCACCTTAGGGCTTAAAGTTGAAATCTTAGAGAGACATATCAAATTTTATTCGCTCGAAAGCCGAGCTGGCTCAGTTGTGTATCCAAGTCGGCTCGACTGTGTGCCATCTCCTTGATCACTCCCTCTCTTCCTCTCTCGATCTCTCTCACCGGCAGCGAGGCTGAACCCCCTCCCTCCCAATGATGGCGGCGAGACTGGATCCCTCCCTTCCTCTCTCAAGTACAGATTCATCGGGTATTCGAATTCGGATCCGATATCAGTAATTAAAATTGGATCCAAATCTGAATATCTAGATTTTGATCCGAACCCAATCCATTGACAGATCTAGTCCACAGTCGTCGACATGGCACGATCCAAGGCTACCATCATGGTACGGTCCAAAAATCATGACATGTAGATAATTATAATATTTATAATAAATATTTATAATATTTATTATAAATATTTTATAAATTATTATAAATATATATGATTAATAAATAATATTATAAAATTAAAAAAAAATATACCTACGGTTATAGAGAGTGAGTCACACCGAAAGCTCCAATGATCATCGACGACAATGCTAGAGGAGGACGACGGCATTAGAGGTAATCTGCGAAATAAAAGCAAGATAGTGAGATAGAGAAGAGAGAAAAAGAGGAAAGAGAGAGAGCAAGGACGGTCGAGGATGGGGAGCTAGGGGGAGGGGGTATAGTGACGAGGAGGCCGAAGGAGACTTCGCACTCGATCGGGGGAGGGTCAGAATGGTGGTGGTGGTGGGTGGGGTTTCGCGGAGACCGAAGGAGGGTGGAGGGGGCTTGCTAGAAGGAGGGTTTGGTTTCGCACCGGGGTCGGAGGAGGATAAAGTGTAGGGGAGGGGTTTCACGGGGGCCGATGGAGTGTCGAGGATGGATGGGGGTTCACCGAAGGGGGGTTTCACAGGGGCCGAGGGAGGGTCGGATGGGGGTTCGTTAGAGGGGGGTTCGTTGGGGATCGAGAAAGGGTCGAATGGGGGGCGAAAGGGGGGTGGGGTTTCATGGGGGGCCGAGCGAGGGTGGAGGGGGATTCGTCGGAGGGGGTTTCCCATGGGATCAAGGAAGATCGTATGGGGTTCGCCAGAGGGGGATTTCGCTGGGGACCGAAGGAGGGTCGGATGGAGGGATGGGGGCAGGTGGGGGGCGGGAGGGGCGGCTGGAGATGGAGGGCGGAAAGGGGGAGGGGAAGGAGGGGCGATGCTGGTTGGAGGGGAAGGAGCCTCACCGACAATGAAGAGGAGGGAGGAGAAAGAGAGATCGAGCACACATGAGAGGAATAAGAAAATTTGAGAATTTTTAACCTAACCTACGATAGCAGTTATCAAACCGTTGCCATAGATCTACGGCAGCGGTTATCTAACCGCTGCCATAGATCTACGATAGTGGTTATCCAAAATCGCTATCATAGATCTACGGCAGTGGTTCTATAACCGCTGTCGTAGATCTATAGCAGCGGTTTTTGATAACCGCTGCCATAGGTTGAAAATAATTTTTTTATATATTTTTTTAAATATTATATAATTTTAAAATTTAATATCCATCTTTACTATTTATTATCTAAATAATTATTATTAAAGTATCATCGCAAAAGATCACCTCGATCCGATAGCCCTAGTTTCATCGATCAAAAAAATTTGATTTCGACAATCACGAATGATGATGCGATAATGTGATAGATGGAGATCTTTGATAGATCCAAAAATCTGCAATGATGATCTCAATGATGTTTGTAGCATACTATCAAAGTTTTATCTCAATCAGATATCGTTATCATGGTTAATTTAGTATAAAATGATTTCGACCGTTAAATTAGAAACAAGCAATTAAAGGGTTAAATGACATTCGATTATGAGATAATTTTTTAGTTAAATAATTTTTATTATAATTTTAAATATTTTATATGATGATGATAGTAAAATTTAAATTATTTTCATATAAACTATTCATGTTAAGTAGATATTGTAAAAGAAAGAACATAACAACCTGTGAAGTTTCAGAATGGTTATTAGAAGACGTATAGTTTTAGAACGTTCTTCATCTCATGAGTTGAATTTTATAATCACCATCATAAAAAATGATTAAAGTAGTAGCCAAAATTATTTATAAAATAATTATCTCATAATTGAACACCGTTTGGTCCTTTGATCACTTATTTATCATTTAACGGTCGAAACTAACCTATACTAAATTGACTAAGATAACGATATCCGATTGAAGTAAAAATTTGATAGTATGCTACAAACATTATCGAGATCATCGTAGTAAATTTTTGAATCCATCGAAGGTCTCCATCTATCAGATCATCATATTATCGTTCGTGATCGTTGAAATCAAATTTTTTTGATCGATGAAGTTAGGACCATCGGATCGAGGCAATCTTTTACGATGATACTCTAATGATAATTATTTAGATAATAAATAATAAAGATGGATATTAAATTTTAAAATTATATAATATTTTAAAAAAAATATGGCAGCGGTTACAATTAATCGCTGCCATAAATCAGATTATAGCAGCAGTTCCTACTAACCGTTGCTATAGATCCAACTTATGATAGCAGTTTTTTATAACCGCTGCTATAGATTCGACCTACGGTAGTGATTTTCTATAACCGCTACTATATGTTGGACTTATAGCAGTGGTTAACGAAAATCGCTGCCGTAGGAGCTATGACAGTGATTTGAAAAACCACTATCATAGATCATTTTTGTAGTAGTGTTAGCCAGTAATATTCTTATCGGAGGATCTTATAAGATAATGATCGATCCCTCAAGTGATTTTCGTAGATTCCTTTATAGACCTCTTGCAAAGCATATTCAGCTTTAGATGGGTGCAGTCATCTTAAGAGTGGCAGAGAGAAAGATCACTTATACAAGTCATTATCGAATAATACATATCTAGCTGCTTGATTCCTGACATTTTTGGCTACTTTTCTGTTAGGCGGTAATTCTCCTGACCTCAAATACTTTAGGATAGGATTCATCCAACTAGACTCTTCATTGATTTGATGAACAATGGTGGATTCCTCTAAGCTTGAAGTTTTTAGGACATCGAAGTAGGTCTCTTTGCCCAGGTCGATGGGCAATAGGGATGCCAGCTTAGATAGAGCATCAGCTCTAGAATTCTATGTCCTTGGGACCTATTGGATGTTAAAATATCTAAATGAAGAAGTTAAATATTTTACCTTTTGAAGGTATTTTATCATATTCTCTTTTCGAACCTCATATTCTTCTTCGATTTGTCGAACCACTAGTTGAGAGTCATTGAAGACTTTCAGACATTAAGCTCTGACTTCTTGGGCAATCTTTAGTTCGGCAATTAGAGCTTCGTACTCTGCTTCATTATTAATAGTTGAGAACTCAAAATGCAAAGCATACACTGCCACATCTCCTTTCGGACTGGATAAGATGAATCCAGCTCCTGATCCTGATGAGTTTGATGAGCCATCAACATGAAGGATTCATGTTTCTTTTGGATTTGGCCCAGAATTTTCATCACCTTCTAAACTTGTGGGATCTTTCAATTATTTTTTAAATTCTCTCCTTGGGCTTTTGCATCTAGGATAGTGCATTCGAGGACGAAATCAACTAGGATCTAAGCTTTGATAGAAGGCATCGGCCGATAGTGTATGTCCAGTTTTGAAAGCTCTAATGCCCACTTTACGATCCGATCTGAAGTGTCTGGGTGATGCAAGACCGTCCTAAAGGGCTGATCTATGAGTAGTACCACAGTATGAGCTTGAAAATAGGGTCGAAACTTTCTTGCTGCGATGATCAATGCAAAGATTAATTTCTCCATCTTGGCATATATGGTTTCTATATCATGGAGGATTTTGCTGACATAGTATATGAGCTTTTGAAGCCGCGCTTCTTCTCAGACAAGAACTACACTAATTGCAATTGGTGAAATAGCTAGGTAGAGAAGGAGCTCTTCGCTCGGTAGTGGCTTAGTGAGCAATGGTGGAGAATCGAGGTATTTCTTTAGTTCTTCAAAAGCTCTTTGGCACTCCGAGGTCCATTGAAAATTTGTTGGTTGCTTGAGGGTCTGGAAGAATGGGAGGCACCTCTCGGCTGATTTGAAAATAAAATAGTTAAGAAAGGCAATTTTATCAGTCAAACACTGTACCTCTTTGACTGTTTTCGATGGTGATATTTTCAGAATTGCTTTGATCTTTTTAGGATTCACTTCGATACCTCTATGAGAGATTATAAAGTCGAGAAATTTTCTGGTAGTTACTTCGAAGGCACACTTCGTAGGATTTAGCTTCATCTGATATCAGCGAACCATGTCAAAGATTTCTCGAAGATCTTCAACATGATCAGGCACTGATTGGCTTTTAACCAGTATGTCATCAACATATGCCTCCATATTTTTGCCAATTTATTCTTTGAAGATTTTGTTAATTAGCCTTTGATATGTGGCTCCTGCATTTCTTAATCCAAAAGGCATCACCTTATAGTAAAAAAGCCCTTGATCAGTTATGAAGGCTATTTTTTCCTAATCTTTAGGGGTCATTCGAATCTGATTGTAACCAAAAAAAGCATCCATGAAGTTGAGGAGTTCGTGCCCTAAAGTAGCATCGATCAATTGATCAATTCGAGGTGGTAGGTAACTGTCTTTGAGGCAGGCCTCGTTCAAGTTGTGAAGTCGGTACACATGCACCACTTTCCATTCGCCTTCTTTACTAGGATGACGTTTGCCAACCATTATGGATACATTGCTTCTCTGATGAAGCTAGCTTTGATAAATTTGTCCAACTCCTTGGCGATGGCTTTCTGGCGCTCCAGGACAAAGCTTCATTTCTTTTACTTGATCGGGTGGCAAGTAGGGTCTACTTTCAGATGGTGGGCCATCACCTTCGAATTAATTTTAGGCATGTCAGCAACTGATTAGGCAAAAATGTTCGCATTTGCTTATAAAAGAGCAATCAATCGACTTTTTATTACCTAATCGAGGTAGGAACCGATCTTCATGATTTGATTAGGGCTCTCATTCCTTAACAAAATCTCCTAAAGCTTGTTGGATGGTTGGGCCCAGTCTTCCATCAAATCATCTCGAGTGTCCAGTCCTATTTGGAGTTCGGATTGAAATTTCACCTAGTCATCTATTTGAAGCTTAGTGGCAAAATAATGTCTCACCATAATCTGGTTGCCTCGAATTTTTCTCACTCCATTGATTGTTGGAAACTTGACGGTGAGATGGTAGCTGGACATAATAGCTTAGATCTTCCATAGACTAGGTCTGCCGAGGATGGCGTTATAAGCTGAAGGAAGCTTCATAACAAGGAAGTCTACTTGTATAATTATTTGCTGAGGTAGTGTGCCTACTATGATGGACAGCTTGAGCATTCCCTCCGGAAGTATAGAGCTTCTAGAGATCCCTAGATCAACGTATCAGATATACTTAATCGATCGGGAGAAAATTACATGAGAGAAAAAGCAGAAAAGTATAAAATATCAATTGAGCTTCTATTATCAATAAGTACACGATGTATATTATAATCAAAAATATTTAAAAAGACAACCACAGCATCATTATGCGGTTGTTGTACACCCTCTGCATCTTGCTTAGTGAAGGTTATTACTTCTCTGAGCGTATCCTTCCGTCTTGGCCTCTTCATTGCCACTATCTTAGATGACCCCCCAATGATCATATAAATTTCACCATGGAGAGGTCGCTCTTCAGCTCCTGTTGGTTCCCCTTCTTCCTGCAAAGGCATCAGCATTGGGCGCTGAGGTTGGTGAGGTAGCTGCCAAGCTCTCGGAGAAGATCGTCGTAGGGGAGTTCTCCTATGGAAGAAGCGTTCCAATCTTCCCTCCCGAATGAGCTTCTCAAAGGCATCACGGAGGAGGCAATAATCTTCCATATCATGGTCGAGCAATACCTCGTTAAATTGTGATGCTTCGAATTCATCCACATTTTAGGAGGCTAGAGGAGTTGATTCTGGATTTACATTAAGACCTCGCCTCGAGTAGTATTTAAGAGCGTATAGTTATGAAAACACCTTGGTGGAGATCGCCATCGCTTTCTTCTTTGAGGGCTCAGAGATCTATGATTCCAGAAAGAACCTCCACCCTTTTGCTTCCTAGGCGGAGAGCGGGAGTGCTGTTGATAAGCCTCCTTCTTTGATGGAAGGTGTTCCTTATTCGATCTTGCCAGAATAGAATCGGCAAGAGTGTCCTAAGCAAAGGTCTCTTCGATGTTGATATACTTCCTCGCCCGCTCTAGTATACCAGCATAATCATGAGGGAAAGATTTTATTAGTGACCTTTTTAGGTCGTTCTTCTGTAATCCACCCATAAAGGTGGTCATCACGATCGATTGATCCAAGTCGTGGACTTTCAGGATCGCCGCATTAAAATGGCTCACATAATCGTAGATCGACTTGCCATTCTTTTGACGAATGATATTTAGATAGTCGGACCGCTTCTGCTGCTTGCGGCTGTTGATAAAATGTGCAGCCTAAGATCGACTCAGCTCTTCAAAGGAGTAGATTGAGCCTGATTTCAAACTAAAATACCATTATCGAGCGCTCTCTTAAGAGTGGCGGGGAATGCTCGATAGAGAATAGCATCCAATGCCCCCTAAAAGAGCAATGTTGCCTTGAAGATCTCAACGTGATCAACAGGATCGATTATCCCATCGTACGTCTCGATCTAAGGCAACTTGAAGTTGGGCGGCAGTAACTCTTTCATAATTCTTTTATCGAAAGGAGGTTCGCCGCTAAGCCCATCAAAGGGATGGGAGGAAGAAGCTTTATTCAGGGCCTCAAGCTTCTTATTGAACTCTTGAAGTTTCTTTTCAATAATTAAATCTCGAATGGTGCAAGCCTTAGACTGCCGAGGGGAGCGACGATCGGGAGTCGAATCATGCCCAGACTGTGAGTTGAGAGATTGCCGCTGGGGCTACTTCCTCTTAGGACTTTATGGAGGTGCTCGAGTAGGTTCGGCTTGTTGTTGCAGATGAAAAGCCAATGGTTGAAGAGGCATTATAATTGAGGGCATGGATGGGACTGCTGAAGAAAATATTTGTTGCACCATAGTGAAGAAAATAGTGCAGGATTTGCCATGCTACTTTCAAAAAATATTTTAAAAATAATAATGATGCAGTAAAAAATAATTAATCTAATTAATTATCTACTGATCATATCAGATTATTTAATTCTATATATTAGAATTTAAACATAATATGCATGCATACACCAATAGATCTGAAAATAAAACTATGTAATAAACTATTTACTACATCTACATATTCAAAACATAATATCTTTTTGTGGATAGTCGATCACCATAATCTGAGTCTATCGGATAATGCTCTAGTATCATGTCATAGTCGCACATGTGTTCAGTTTCTACGATTGATCCATACGGAGCTTCTAATCCCAATTAGCCCCACTGAAGTGCTAGCTCCTCGTCGGAGCCTTTGATAGTTGATCATGATCGATCCGATCAATCATATACTTTTTAATTTTTTTGATATTTTAAAAAAGTAGAACATAAATATTGAAAGATGATGAAGATGCGTTTCAAATTTGGTGGCAATTCGATGCTCACAGCACTCAATCTCTCCACCCGAACTCAGATTCCCAAATCTATGATTTCACTCGGCCCAAAAATTTTGACACACTAAAAATTCTATCACGCCCTCCTGTGTGAAGTTTTTTCATGAAATAAGTTTTTATGGAAAGATAACTTTTAGATCTATAATTTTTATTTAGATCATATCTAAAAATAGGATATTCTTAGAGGCAAAAATCATAAGAAAAGAGAGGCATAAAGGAAAAGAAAAGTGCTTTTCAAGGTTCATGATTACAATACATGATTGGTGACTGAGGCCCCATCCCTCATCCGAGCATTGAAAATGGCACAACTTATTTTGTTCCTTTCAACGTTGTTTGATATGCCAAAAGAGTCATTCAATATTTGAAGCATCTCTTATGGCTGGGCATTTTCAAACTTACGACTGAACTCGTCATTTATTGTCGCCAGCATTATACATCGAATGGTGGTGCAGTCATTGAGCCACTTCAGATAAGTATCTTGGACTACTTTTCTAGCATTCGGGGTTGTCTCCTCAGGTGCTCGATCCGTTATCACATAAAAAATCCGCTCATATTCTAGGACGATTTTCAACTTACGATACTAGCTATCGTAGTTGGGTCCCATTAATTTATCATAATCTAACAATGATCGGAGCGATAGGTTAGTAGTCATGTTGCATAAAAAGAAAAATTAAATCTAATTAGTACATGAATTATTAATTCTAAAGACTTGGATTTCAATTTAAAGGTCCTTCCACTATTTTATATGAATTGATAGTCTCTACCTTTAATTCGAGAAATTACTCTAATTTCTTAGTGGATACTAGAATCCATATAGACTACACATGAGCCCAACTTTGATTGGTCAACCCATGTGCACCTATGGATAAATTCAGAATCAATTGTTTCTCTAAACAACTTCTAGTAACATTGATTTTGCCTCATAGACCTAATTAGTAGGCTTTGGCCTCCACTGAAAAAGGTTCGATTAGGTTCAACCATTAATATGACCATATTTGGTCTTATCTAACCAATAAATGATCAGGCCCGACTTTGGTCGGTCAACCTAACCACCATCAAAAAGGCTTAACCAAATTATCATTTTATGAATGATAATTTTACTAGTCAATAATCACCAGGCCTTTGGGCCTCCAATGATTATTATACTAATGAACCCATTATCACTCAATTTAATAGGAGGCTATGATTTAGTTATCTATATAACTATTTTATTTTTAAAAATCTAATAATTTTAGAGGATTTAGTTAACTAATTTAAGAAAATTCAGTGGGCTAATTTCGATCCTCCCACTGACTTCACCAAGTCAGAAAAGAATCTAATTTAAGTTGGCATTAGGAGCATCTAAATCAGTCAGACTGATTTACCTAATAAACATGGATGAGTTCGAATCACCAAGTGATCTAATTAAAATCTAACTCACCAAGACGACCACGTAAGTTAGATCAGTGGAAGGGATATGCCATTAACTTATCAAAGATCGAATCAGTGCAAGTAGCTTTCAATTAAAAATCACTGATCAAACTGTCAAACTTATCTTAGACACTATCCGGTTCATTAGTTTTAATTTGATCAACCTAGTAATTTCGAATTTGATCACGTAGCCTTGAATCAAGTCCACTTAATCCTTGTTAAAGGCATGGACTTGACCAACTATAACTATTGTAATTGAGTCTATAGAGTCCTTGACCTAATCTAAATTAATATTTAATTAGATTTGATCAATTACTCTAAATTAGTCCATCTTTTAACTAACCTTAGGTCTAACCCAATTTATGGACCTAATTCAGCTAACCCAATAATCCATAAGTTTATGATTAATGACTTAGAGTCTTAATTCATAATTCTAGATACTAAATTATTATACTTAATTTTTAATTAAGTTTATCGACTGAGGGTTAGAGTTCGGTATTTCAAAAATATTTTTAATTTTGAAAGATTCTTTATAACTTAGCATTGTTCACTAATTAAGTCGACTCATTTTAAAATCAAATTATCTCCATTCACAAACAACACCAATTGTAGGATTTAATCTGAAACTATGTACACTACATAATAATGAAATCATGAATCAAACTTTATCTAATTATGCATTCATGACCATAAATCAGATTAAAGCCTAATATAATTAAATTATAAAAATATTAGATCAAATCTAATAATTTCATGATTAACGATATAGATTAGCAACGTACTAGGACAGCCTTTTCACTGTAAGGGGTAAACCCTACAGCAGGACAACTTGCGGTCCATACGATCTGAATTATAATTTTTTAGATCTAATTATTTTAATTATTAAATTAATATTTAGATTAAATCTAAATTATTAATCTAAATATATAAGCATATCATGTTTAAAGAACCTTGCTCTGATACCAATTGAAGAAAATAGTATAGGATTTGCATGCTACTTTTCAAAAATATTTCAAAAATAGCAATAATGCAATAAAAAATAATTAATCTAATTAATTATCTATTGATCATATCAGATTATTTAACTCTACATATTAGAATCTAAATATAATATGCATGCATACATCAATAGATCTGAAAATAAAACTATGTAATAAACTATTTACTACATCTATGTATTCAGAACATAATAATTTTTTATGGATAGTTGATCACCATAATCTGAGTTTATCAAATAATGCTCTGATATCATGTTATAGCCGCACATATGTCTGACCTCTATGGTTGATCCACATGGAGCTTCTGATCCCGATCAATCCCATTGGAGTGCTAGCTCCTCGTCGGGATCTTCGATGGCTGATCATGATCGATCCAATCGATCATATACTTTCTGATTTTTTAGATATTCTAAAAAATTAGAATATAAATATTGGAGGATGATGAAGATGTGTTTCAAATTTGGTGGTGATCTGATGCTCACAGCACTCGATTTCTCCATCCGAACCCAGATTCTCAAATCTAGGATTTCACTCAGCCCAAAAATCTTGACATACTAAAAATTCTATCACGCTCTCTTTGTGTGGAGTTTTTCCATAAAATAAGTTTCATGGAAAGATAACTTTTATATCTATAATTTTTATTTAGATCATATCTAAAAATAGGATATCCTTAGAGATAAAAATCATAAGAGAAGAGAGGCATAAAGGAAAAGAAAAGTGCTGCAGAGTCCTATTCACCTTCACTCTGAGATTTTTTTACCTAGAACTGATGCCCAAACGTTCTAAAATTTTTATCACATAATTCTAACCTCTTATCCTACATACAAATTTTTTTTCATAATTTATTGATGTGAATACCATGAGAAAATTGTATGAAAAATGATAAGGATCGAGTAATTGAGAGGTTTTAATCACTCACTTGATTTCAAAAATCAAATGAGCCTCTTATCTTTATCCAACGCCCCCTCCCTTATGTTTATTACGCAAAAGAACTCTCCTTCTACATGCACATTTTTATTTCTCAAAAAATATTCGACAAAGAAAAGGGAGGGCGTGGAAAGCAGTGGAAAAATCAAAAATGATGGACGCATAGGAGAATTTGAATTCAAACTTTATTTGACTTGGGTCTAATTGGTTTCAACCAAACTAATTAATTTAGACTCAATTAAACTAGATTAAATCCAACCAAATTAGACTTAGTCTAATCCAATAAAATTTTAATCAAATTAAAAATTAATTAGATCTACGTCTTGATCAAATCAGGGTTAAAACTCTCATAGCGATTAGGTCATCTCATGACTTGATCGGATCAAATCCAATCGAATCAAATTCAATCGAACTTGATCGAATCCTCATTGCTCAATCAAATTAAGTTAATCAGTAATCAAATTACTAATTAATTTTTTAAAAAATATCTGAGTCCAAATTGAATGAATTACTGGGCAACAGAGTCCTATCAACATGAAACTCTTGAAGAGTCCTAAATCAGTAGGACTCTTGAACCTAGTATCTCAAATGAATCAAACTCATGATCATAGAGTTTCAGACTAGTGAAACTTTTGATCAGAGAGTCCCAGATGAGTAGGACTCAGAGTCCTAGTCCAGTAGGACTCTTGGTCATAAAGTTTCAGTCTAGTGAGACTCTTAACCATAATATCCTAGATTATCAGGACTCATGATCAGAGAGTTTTAGACAAGTAGGACTCAGAGTCTCAATCCAGTAGGACTCTTGGTCATAGAGTTTTAGTCCAATAAGACTCTTGATCAGAGAGTTCCAGATAAGTCAGACTCAGAGTTTCAGTCTAGTAGAACTCTTGATCACAGAGTTTCAGTCCAGTGAGACTCTTTAACCATAGAGTCTCAAACTAATAAAACTCTTGATCAGACATCAGATCAAGTAGAAACTTTTAATGTGTGTGATCTCGTAGGTCCGAACCTAAGTCGGTAGCATAGAAATCAACTTCTATACTAATCAAAGTGACCATCTAGCAATGGTACCCGATGTTCAGATAGATTAAATAATCATAATTGCAATATTTAGAACCTACGCAAATATGGTTACTGTATAATTCATCCTTATGATCTCTGTGTAATAGATGACTCAGAGTTAGACTGTCAATCCTAGAAAATATATCCATATTATGTCTCAAAGCAATTAGTTTCATGACTTCTCACTAAGACTATCCTGGCTGTTGGTGTAGAATCTGATTGACATCGAATTGAGCTGGAGTGGAGGAGGATGAGGTCACCATCGGTGATCTACAAAATAAAGCTCCATCCAGAGTCGGTGGTGATGGCTCTGGTAGAACCCTCCGACGATCAAGTCAGTTCTTCTAGCCAATAGAAATGTAGTGCTCAAAAAAGAGTTCAGCAGAGTTTTGGAAAGGAGAAGAAAGCTTAGAAAAAATGTATCTAGAGGATCTCTTTTTATAGACGAAGCTTGTAGTAGATTGATAGTGACAGCTGCAGTCATCTGGTAGTAGGCCGCTTGAGTCCTGATGAAGTCTGTCATGGAGGGGGGGCACCACTTGTAGCACCATCTATAGCAGACTGATGGTGACAGTTATCGTCGTTCATTAGTAGATCACTGTCATCTATAGCGAACTAATAGTGATGATCGTAGTCATCCAATACTCAACCGCTCGAGGCCATATGGAGGGGTGAAGAGTTTTGATGTATATTAATTTTATAGGAGTTCGAACTTTCAAAGAAAACACGGCTAGAGAAAATCATTCGAAAGGAATGCTAGTTGAAGGAGGAGTCTGAAAAGAGTTTAGCTCCTGTAGAGATTCGACTGAGGGAGAGATATGGAAGGTGTTTGACTCTTGTAGAAGTTCGACTGAAGGAGAAGTTCGAAAAGAGTTCGGCTCCTATAGAAATCTGACTGAAGGAGGAGTCTGAAAGGAGTTTGGCTCCTATAGAAATCCGACTGAAGGAGAAGTTCGAAAGAAGTTTGGCTTCTGTAAAAATCCGACTGAAGGAAAGATCCGAAAGAAGTTTGGCTCTTGTAGAAGTCCGACTGAAGGAGAGATCTGGAAGGAGTTTAGCTCGTATAGGAGTCCAACTAAAGGAGGGATTCAGAAGAAGTTCGGCTCCTGTAGAAGTTTGACTGAAGGAGAAGCTCGGAAGAAGTTTGACTCTTATAGAAATTCGACTAAAGAAGAGATCTGAAAGGAGTTCGGCTCCTATAGAAGTTCGACTGAAGGAGAGATCCAGAAGGAGTTCAGCTTTCGTAGAAGTCCGACTGAAGGAGAAGTTAGGAAGGAGTTCGGCTTCCATAGGAGTCCAACTGAAGGAGAAGTTTGGAAGAAGTTCGGTTCTTGTAGAAGTCTGACTGAAGGAGAAGTTCGAAAGGAGTTTGGCTCTTATAAAAATTTGACTGAAGGAGGAGCTCGACTTTTATAGAAATTTGACTGAAGGAGGGATCCGGAAGGAGCTCGGCCCCTATAGAAGTTCGACTAAAGGAGGGATCCGAAAAGAGTTCGGCTTTCGTAGGAGTCCGATTGAAGAAGGAATTCGAAAGGAGTTTGGCTCATGTAGAAGTTCGACTGAGGGAGAAGTCCGGAAGGAGTTCAGCTTTCGTAGGAGTCCGACTGAAGGAGAAATCTGGAAGGAGTTTAGCTCCTATAGGAGTCTGACTGAAGAAGAAATCTGAAAGAAGTTCAGCTTCCATAGGAGTCCGACTAAATGAGGAGTTTGGAAGGGGTTCAGCTCCTTATAGGAGGTCGACTGGGGTCCGACCGCTGGAGGAAGAATTCTCGATCGAAGTTCTTCTATGATTGCCAGTTGCATTAGGCCAAGCATCAGACTGAACTTTGACGGGAATGAGATTTATTTCTAATAATAGTTCTCCCACTTTCGAGTTCGAAACTCGAAAGAAGGGAGTACAAAAAAGGCGATTATCGAAGTTTTTTTTTTCAGCATCTGCACTCGTTGAAGTTGAAGCTTGGATGAGATTTTGTCTTCAGTCGAGGTTGAGGAAGATCTTATCTCCTATTGACATTGTGGTTGAAGCTCATAGGAGATCTTGTCTCCAGCCGAGGTTGACATCGAAGTTGAAGCTCATGGGAGATCTTGTCTCCAACCAAGGTTCAAGGAGATCTTGTCTTCTGTTGACATTATGGTTGAAGCTCATGAAAGATCTTATCTTCAATCGAGGTCTAGGGAGATCTTGTCTCTTGTTGACGTTATGGTTGAAGCCCATAAGAGATCTTGTTTCCAGCCGAGGTTGACGTCGAAGTTAAAGCTCGAAAAAGATCTTATCTTCAATCGAGATCTAGGGAGATCTTGTCTCCTATTGATATTATGGTCAGAAGCCCGTGGGAGATCTTGTCTCCAATCGAGATTGACGTCGAAGTTGAAGCTCGTGGGAGATCTTGTCTCCAACCGAGATCCAGGGAGATCTTGTCTCCTGATGACGTTGCGGTTGAAGCTCATGGAAGATCTTATCTCCAGCTGAGGTCTAGAGAGATCTTGTCTCCTGTTGATGTTGTGATTGAAGTCCATGGGAGATCTTATCTCCAGCCAAAGTCTAGAGAGATCTTGTCTCCTTTTGTTGTCGGGCATAATGAGGCTGTTGTCAGGGCCTTTCCTCTCATTTCGTCTAAAATAAATGAGGCCTTCAGCTTTGCTCATGTTAGGATGAGGTTCTCCTCCTGTTCCTAATGAACTGTGGGGGCACATAAGGGTCATTGTCGGAGCTTCTTTTCCTATCTCATCTAAAATGAATGAGGCTTTCAACTTTGCTCACATTAGGATGAGGTTCTCCTTCTATTCCTAACAGGCTGTGAGGACACATAAGGGCCATTATTGGGGCCTCTCCCTCCATCTCGTCTAAAATGAATGAGGCCTTTGACTTTGCTTATGTTAGGACGAGATTCTCCTCCTATTTCTAATGGGCTGTGGGGGCACATAAGGGCCATTATTGGGGCCTCTCCCTTCATCTTATCTAAAATAAATGAGGCCTTCGACTTTGCTCATGTTAAGATGAGGTTCTTCTCCTGTTGCTAACATGACCACTTTTAATTGCTTCTTTTCTATCATCACATAATTTTTGCATCAAAAAATAATAATGTTGAAATGAAGGAGTTTTATTACGAAAAAATTACTGGTAGTACATCTTTAGATTTTCTGAGTTTCAAGATCGTGGGAACGTTGTTCCTTCGAGCTCCTTCAGACAATAAATTTTGGGCTGGACGACCTCCACCGCTTCATATGGGCCTTCCTAATTTGGGGCAAATTTTCCTTGGATTTGAGGCTGGGAGATGGTGGCTCACCGAAGCACTAAGTCCCCCACTTTGAATGTTTTACTTCTAATTCTGAAGTTATAATATCGAGCCATCCTTCATCTGTAGATCGCCATCCAAACTTAGGCTTCCTCTCTTTTTTCTTCTAACAGATCGAGGTTGGCTCTGAGGTCCTGCGGGTTATGCTGCTCATTGAAGACGACGACCCATGCTGATGGAAGTTTAAGCTCGATTGGTATGACTGCCTCCATTCCAAAGGCCAAGGTGAATGGTATTTTTTCAGTTGGTAACTTTTGAGTAGTTTGGTATGCCCAGAGGATGTGGTAGAGTTCGTCCACCCAGGCCTCCTTTGCCCTATCAAGCCTCATCTTGATGTCTTATAGCAGAGTCCGATTGGTCGCTTCAGCTTCCCCATTTGTTTGTGGAGAAGCTACCGATGTGAAGTGATGGAAGATGTTTAGATCTTCGCAGAACTCGATGAAGCTCGTCTCAGTGAACTATCATCCATTATCAGTTATGAAAGTTTGGGGCAGACCGAACCGACAGACTATTAACTTTTAGATGAAGTCGTATACCTTAGCCTCGGTAATTTTTGCTAGTGGTTCAGCTTTGATCCATTTGGTGAAGTAGTCGATCGTGATCAGGAGGAACTTTCGCTGCTTGGATGCCATCGAAAAAGGGCCAAGTATGTCCATTCTCCACTGCACAAATGGCCAAGGTGCATTTAGCAAAGTAAACTTGGAGGTCGGCTATCTTTGTATGTTTGCATTCTTCTGACAGCGGTCACATTTCTTAACATATTCTATAGAATCATGATACAAGGTCGGCCAATAGTATCCTTACCAAAGTAGTTTTTGTGATAGGGATTTAGCTCCTATATGACTTTCATAAATTTTTTTGTGTACTTTCCATAATATGAAGTCGGCCTTTGAAGGTTAGAGACACCTCAGCAGCGGTAGAGAATATGACATTTTATATAACTTGCGCTCATACAAAACATATCGGGAGGCTTGATTCCTGAATTTTCGAGCTTCTTTCGGATCACGAGGAAGAACTCCCTCCTTGACGTAGGCAACCAACGGATTAATCCAGCTTGACTCAAGCTCCGTTTGCATAATAACCCATGATTCCTCTAAGCTTGGATATTTCAGAGTCTCAAAAAATACTTCTTTGGATAGTTCGACTGGGACTAAAGTGGCCAATTTAGAAAGAATGTCGGCTCTTGTATTTTCTACTCTCGAAATCTACTGAATGCCAAAACTGTCGAAGGTCGGAGTCAAATCTTTTATTTTCTTCAAGTATTTCATCATACTTTGCTCCCGTGCTTCGTACTCGGCCCCATTATTAGTCATGGAGAATTCGAAGCGTAACACGTACTCAGCGATGACTCCCTCGGGACTGACTAAGACTAATCCCGCACTTGCTCTAGTGGAGTTGGATGAACCATCTATGTACAGAGCCCAAAAACCTTCGAAAAGATCAACACTCTCTTCGAAGAGGCTCGGTTGTGATAGCGGAGCGTCAATCTCGTTCTGTTCAAGCTCGGCTTCAACTGGGATGGTACATTCTACTACAAAATCTATCAATATCTGAGCTTTGATCGATGGTCGGAGTCGATAGTTGATGTCAAATTTTATGAGCTTGATTGTCTATTTTGCGATTCTTCCAAAAGCGTCCATTCAATGAAGGACTGATTTTATTAGTTGGTCCATGAGGACCATTATGGTGTGCCTTTGAAAGTAAGATTGGAGTCTCCTGGCAACAATTAGAAGAGAGTAAGTCAATTTTTCTAGCTTAGAGTACCTGATCTCTGCATTCTTTAGGATCCGGCTTACGTAGTAGACTGATCGCTGCATCTTCACTTCCTCCTTGATCAGGTCTACTATCAAGGCCACCGGAGAGACTGCTAGGTACATAAATAGTTCTTCTTTGAGTTCGAACTTTGCCAGCAGTGGGGTGAGTTGAGGTAGTTTTTAAGCTCCTCAAACGTCTGTTGGCACTCCGCCGTCCAGCAGAAGTTCTTTGATTGCCTGAGAACTCGAAAGAAGAGCATGCATTGCTCGATCGATCTTGAGACGAAGCGATTTAGGGATGCCATTTTTCCAATTAGATGTTGAACTTTTTTGATTATTTTTGAAGCAGTTATCTCTTAAATGGCTTGGATTTTCTCAGAATTTGCTTCAATCCTGCGTCTTAACACCATGAACCCCAAAAACTTTTCAGAGGTCACACCAAAGGCGCACTTGATCGAGTTCAGCTTCATTTTATGCTTTCTGAGTATGTTGAAATCTTTTCGAGGTTGGCGAGGTGGTTTATAAAAGCTCGACTTTTGACGAGCATGTCATCCACATACACCTCCATGTTGCGGTCGATCTGCTCCTTGAAAATCTTGTTGATCAGACGCTGGTACATTGCCTCTGCATTTTTGAGTCCAAAGGGCATAATCCTGTAACAATAAAGACCACGGTCAGTAACAAAAGTAATTTTTTTCTCATCCTCTGATGCCATCTATATCTAGTTATAACCGAAGATGGCATCCATGAAGGTGAGAAGCTCGTGGCCCGAGGTTGCATCTACTAGTTGATCAATTCTAGATAGAGGGTAGCTATTTTTTGGGTAGGCCTTATTCAGCTTTTTGAAGTATATACACATCCTCCATTTGTTGTTTGCCTTTTTGACGAGGACCATGTTTGATATCTAGATCGGATAGTTAACTTTTTGGATGAATTCAGCTTTGAGGAGCTTGCCTACTTCTTCTGTGATTACTTTCTACCTCTCCGGGGTGTGGTTGTGCATCTTCTCTTTCATCGATCGATACTTCAGATCAACGATCAGTCGATGTTCCATAATCTCGACATCAATTTCTAGCATATCCGTTGGGATTCAAGCAAAGACGTCTGCATTCTTCCTGAGAAAGGTGATGAGTTGCTCCCGAACCTTATCCTCCAAGTTGGAGCTGATCTGCATTGCGTGCTCTACGTTCCCATCGTTTAAGGGCATAGATACAAGATCCTCTATAGGCTCTCTCCGTTCCTCGGTGAGGTCATCACGGACATCCAGTCCATCAACAGGATAAGAGTCAGACTGTTCTTCCTTATGCAGGATGATTGAGCAGCAGTGCCTTGCTAGAGCTTGATCTCTCCTGACCTCTCCGATCCTTTGG
Organism: Cocos nucifera; assembly: GCA_006176705.1. Classification (NCBI taxonomy): domain Eukaryota; kingdom Viridiplantae; phylum Streptophyta; class Magnoliopsida; order Arecales; family Arecaceae; genus Cocos; species Cocos nucifera. The sequence goes on from QRFJ01007767.1 coordinate 75,210, forward strand.
CTTCTCAAAAACTTCATCTTCAAATAATAAGTTGATACCACTATCCAAAGTATATTTAGATCAGATCAATCGAGAATAGCATTATAGACAAATGAAGCCTTTACGATTAAAAAATTGACCTATGCCTTAACCAGCTTTGGGCATTGCCCTGCAGTCACAGCCAAGGTCATTATGCCCTTAACTAGTACGACATCATCAGTAAAGCCTACCAATGGAGAGTTCATCGATCCCAAGTGATTATTGGATAAGGATATTTTTGAGAAAGCATCATAAAATAAAACATCAGTTGAGCTTCTATTATCTACCAAAATGCAGCATACATCATAGTCGGCAATGTTTAAAGAGATTACAATCATGTCATTATGCAAAAACTGGACCCCCTGAGCATCTACCTTAATAAAGGTTATGGGTTCTTCAGTCTTCCGCCTCTTTACTGATCTCTTGAATCTGTTGGCCTCTTTTCGTTGAAGTCTCCCTGAGATAGTATTGATGATGCTGAGAGGCAGTCGATCTCCTTATTGATCCTCCCTCCTTGATGGTTCAGGCTGCGGTAATGCCCTCGGTCGATCTTTTCGTCCTTTAGTCCATCGCCATAGAAATCGACCAAATTTGCCTCACTTGATGAGCTCATCGATCTCATCTTGGAGTTGAATACACTCAGTATCGTGACCGTGGTCATGATGATAAAGGCAAAACTTATTAGGATTGCACTTGCTGAGGTGAATACGCATCCTTTTCAGTCTCGATAGTTGGTCTCTAATTTTTATCAGCACTTGGATCTTTGAAGTAGTGAGAGAGGCATAGTTGTGAAATCTTCAAAGGAGAGAACCCCCCCGTGCCTTTCTGTCAGAGCTTCCCTGCCTCCGAGCCCGGGGAGGAGTTCGAACTCGCTTGCTCTCAGAGAGAGTTCGGAAGCACGGTTGAGCTTCACTCAACTTTTCTTCCTCGACGGGCTTGCTCGGTTCGTCGATTCGCCACTCATCAAAAGTTTCATCGTCCTTGGCCTTGAAGGCCTCTTCAGCTCGGGCATAACCTTCAACCCGAGCTTGCATATCGGTAAAATTTCTAGGATACTTCTTTTTCGAGGAGAATAGCAAATCATTCTTCTGAAGGCCGCCCTTGAGTGTGGCCATGGCGACTGATTGGTCCAAGTTCTGAACCTCCAATGCAGCAACATTAAACTGAGTGGCATAAGCCCGGATGGACTCTCTCTCCTTCTGCTTGATGTTCATTAGAAAATCCAAACCTTAGCACGGACGTCGGCAGCTGACGAAGTGAGCCGTGAACTGATGGCTCATCTAATCAAAAAAAAAGATGGTACCTGACTTAAGTGTCGAGTACCAATTTCTAGCGGCTCCCTTGAGGGTAGATGAGAAAGTCCATCATAAAATAGCATCTGACGCACCATGGAGCAATATGATTATCTGAAAGACCTTTAGATGGTCAATCGGATCGATGGTCCTATTATAACTCTCAAACTGTGGGAGCTTGAAGTTCGATGGAATTGATTCCTGCATGATCCTCTGAGAAAAAGATGAATCAGTGCAAATATCATTACCATGTGAGGAGGGAGTATGATAGAGCTCTTTGATTCATTGACTTATTTCTAGGAGCTTTTGATCCAGGAGATCTTCACGATCATTGATCTCCTGGATTTTTTGGTGGAATGGATGCGAAGCTTCCTCCTGGGTTGAGTCGTAGTTCGAGCAAGGGCCCTCCACCCTTTGCTTTTTCTTTTCGAAGATCAGAGGTCGGGTAGCCTAGGTCGACCATTTTTAGATCGGATCATGGAGCTTCGGAGAAGCCTGCTTCGATCGAATCGATGCTGGGGCCTATCGATGTATGGCCTGCATCGCCTCTATGAGACCACGAATCTACTGGTCCAGCAGGTTGAACTGCTCCGCATCCACCATGACTACAGGTGGAGCTTGAGTTGCTAGGGCTGAAGTGGGAGCGGATAGGTTTGGATGAGATTTGACTATAGAGATCGTCGATCGCCGGGTCAAAGCTTTCCTCGGAGGTATTTTTTTTTGAAAAAGAATTCTAGAGAGGAAGAAGAGAGATCGCTGGTGAGCACTCCTTTAAAAATAAAAAATCTTAAAAATAAAGGCCCTTCCTCTAGCGCCAATTTTGTTGGTGCAGAATCTGGTTGATGTCGGATCGACCTGGAGTGGAGGAGGATGAGGTCGTTGTTGGTAACCTACAAAACAAAGTCATCCGGAGTCGGTGGTGGTGGCTCCAGTAGGATGCTCCGACAGGACCCTCCGACGATCAAATCAGCTCTTCTGGCCAATAGAAATGGAGTGCTCAGAAAAAAGCTCGACAGAATTTTGGAAAGAAGAAGAGAGCTTAGAAAAAATGTATCTAGAGGGTTTCTTTTTATAGATGGTGCTTGTAGTGGATTGATAGTGACAACTGCAGCCATCTGATAATGGGCCACTTGAGGCCTAATGGAGTCTATCATGAAGGGGAGGGTGCCGCCTGTAGCACCATCTATAGCAGATTAATGGTGACAGCCATCATCGTCTGATAGCAGATTGCTGTCGCCTGCAGCGGATTGATAGTGATGGCCGCAGTCGTTTGATACTGAGCCACTCGAGGCCGCATGGAGGGATGAATAGCTTTGACGTATATCAATTCTAAAGGAGTATGAACTTTCAAAGGGAATACGGCTAGAGGAGATCATCCGAAAGAAATGCTAGCTGAAGGAGGAGTCTAGAAGAAGTTTGGCTCCTATAGAAGTCTGATTGAAGAAGAAGTTCAGAAGAAGTTTGGCTCCTGTAGAAATCCGACTGAAGGAGGAGTCCGGAAGGAGTTCGACTCTTGTAGAAATTTGACCGAAGAAAGGATCCGAAAGGAGTTCGGCTCCTGTAGAAGTCCGACTGAAGAAGAAGTTTGGAATGAGTTCGACTTTCATAGGAGTCTGACTGAAGGAGAAGTTCGGAAGGAGATTGGCTCCTATAGAAGTTTGACTGAAACTGAAGGAGTCCGGAAGGAGCTCAGCTCCTTTAGAAATTCGATTGAAGAAGGAATTCGAAAGAAGTTTGGCTCTTGTAGAAGTTCAATCGAAGGAGGGATCTGAAAAAGTTTGACTTTTGTAGAAGTCCGACTGAAGGAGAAGTTCGGAAGGAGTTTGGCTCTCGTAGGAGTTCGACTGAAGGAGGGATTCGGAAGGAGTTCGGCTCCTGTAGAAGTTCGACTGAAGGAGAGATCTGGAAGAAATTCGGCTCCTGTAGAAGTCCGACTGAAGGAGAAGTCCGGAAGGTGTTTGGCTTCCATAGGAGTTCGACTGAAGGAGGGACCCAGAAGAAGTTCGGCTCCTGTAGAAATCCGACTGAAGGAGAGATCTGGAAGGAGTTCGGCTTCCGTAGGAGTCCGATTGAAGGAGAGATCCAGAAGAAGTTTGGCTTCCAAAGGAGTTCGACTGAAGGGATAGTCCGGAAGGGGTTTGGCTCCTTGTAGGTCGGTTGGAGTCTGGCCGCTGGAGAGAGAATTTTCGATCGAAGCTCTTTCATGATTGCCAGTTGCGTTAGGCCAAGCGTCAGACTAGACTTCGATGGGAGCAGGGTTTATCCCCAATACTGGCCAAGATTTTGCTAAATTGAAATACAATTGAACACAGCTCTTGAAATCAGGAGTGGTCAATTCCATCTTGATACACGCACCGACTCCACAAGTACTTGACTATGCTCAGAAATCTTCCATCACTCAGATAGTTTGGCACCAAAACACAGTAAGTTGCTTGGAAGTCACCATGGTGACCTCAAGTCAGGAGACATTTATACCCATATTCCATCGAAGCTAATCTTGATAGGAGAAAAGCCTTAGAGTTGGTTATGTTCAGTGAAGATGTACCCATATATCTCACTTGCATGCCATATCAGTATCTCAACACTCCTTGGTTATAAGGACAATCAACCTATATAGCATATAATGACCTATACTTGATAAATATTATCGTCCTAAGTAACAACGTATCATTTGATCGTGAACTATTTAAGGACTAAATGATAAATTCTTCTTTGCCGAATCTAAATAGTCCTAAGGACTTCATCACAATACTGGAGTTCATTAGAAGACAACAGAATTTATGATAAAAAATGTCAAAATAATTTTTATTAATTTATAATTCATATACAATTATAAATATATGGTCCAACCGTCAATAGACTGATGATTGGCTTTAGGATATATTTCCAACACATAGTAAATTGCGTAGCATCATTGATGGAGGCGCGATGCAATTTGGACCGCTTAAACAGCAGCCATCAAAGTCTGGACCTACTAGAAGAGCAAGTTGAACTAGTCCATGGTAACAAGAGTTGGATGAATGATGGAGAGGCTTCCACCATCGGAGGCTGAGTATGATCTTCGATCCAAAGATCTACTTGTTCAGAAGTAGCATCAGCAATGTCATTGAGACGAGATGATGCCTTCTTAGATGGCATTTTCAAGAGATAAGACTCTTCCTCTATCTATTGTTGTTGAAAATGGTTTGCTTCGAAAATGGAGCTGTTAGTCTCGCACAGAGGTGCTAGAGTAACCTGCAAAACTAAAATTTGAGCTGGAGGATTTGATTCTGGCGAGAATCCTCTGACGCTCAAGTCAGTTGAGAACAATCAAGCAATAATGGGTTCTCTAAGAGAAATTTTTTTGCTTACGTAGATCTTTGGAGTTTTTTGGTATTTGAAAGAGAGCTTCATGTGGCTGTTACGCCATTCCACTAATCTTGGGCTTATAATATTGCGGTGGTGAGATCAAGGGCACTTTTTCGAATAGGGAGACTATTAT
>QRFJ01007767.1:82500-130000 GCA_006176705.1 Cocos nucifera
AGGGTGGATCTTCTCGAAGGGACGGAAGAAGTTGTAGAGGCAGCCAATTTTCTTAGCTTGGCTGAAGCGGTTGAGACTGTCAAATTATAAAGAGCGAAAATTTCTGCTTCCAATGCCCTTCCAACAGAGGCTCGGGCAGAGATGGCACCATCAGCTTCTCCTTATTTTCTTACTATGAACGACTTGGGAGTCGTCGCTAATTTTTTGAGAAGGTAGCTCACTCTTATGGATAGATTGGCTTTAGGGGGAGAAGATATTCAACTTAAGTAGCGGGTGCCTTCAAATCTTTGGCTTAAATTAGCCATTATTTGGTGAATTTTACCGGGGCTGCTTTTGGGTTTTTGCATTTAGAACTCATGAAGGCGAGAGGGGAGCTCAAGAAATTCAAATATTATTTTGAGTAGGAGAAGGCTGCCAGTGCCGATCTAATTAGGAAAATTAACTACTCTGAGAAAGCTCTTTCTGAAACTCAGGAGGTAATCGATCGACGGAATGATGAGTTAAACAGAGCTCGTTGTAGGATCGAGGTTCTTGAGAAGCAAAGATTCGAAGTTGATCGGGATTGTCGTTAAGCACATGACATCATCAGACACTTCAAAAGGACATTTATGGAGAGGGGCGGATCTTCGTCAGAAACTCTTCTCCCTCAAGAGTTCAACAGCCAGCCAAGTAAGAGCCCTAGATCTTCTAGTAGAGATCATCATGTAGGAGAAGCATCATGGAGGTCTCAAATTTCCTCATCCAAAGGAAGGCTCGTGACTCAAGAGCCTTTAGTTGAACTTCAGACAATGAGTGATTCACTCGAGCGATTGAGGAAGGCCGGAACCGACTTCATCATCAAGGCTTGTAAGATGGACTTTTATGCAGGCTTTAACAAATGCAAGAAAATGGCCTTGTCTCATCTCCCTGAGGGTATTGCTGAGCTTCTATGTACAGATCAATCAGATGTCAACCTATAATCCATAATTTGCGTTTGCCTTGGCGAGTTCACAAATGCATCTAACGTCGCCACTAGAAAGGATAAGGTGGATCCAGACGTGTAGAAAAATATATTTGAAAGTAGAGAAAAATTTTTCTGAGGCAGATCGTCGAGAAGTTTCTGACGGCATCTTTGTATATCTTCTTTTCTTTTTTTTTTTGTAAACCATGTTTGGTATGAAAGATGTATAAAAAGAATTTTTTTTTGTCGAGGTGAAATCATCCCTTTCTTTTCTTCTCTGAGTTGTCCAACTAATTTTTCAACTTAGACTACGGATTTTATCATTTTTGGCATGTCCATCGAACGATTCATGGGGAACCAAAAGGAATGGGATTGGAATAGCCAATCGTGTGCTGATTTCTATGGTACGTTCTCGTACGTCGCTTCATGAGTGGAGCAGAGCATGTTTCTGACTATCCGTATCGATTCATCATATCAATAGTGGAGGCTACGCCTAATCGCTGATTGCCACGCGCCCAGATTGCATCGATCCCCATCGTCTACATTCAATGTTCTGAGAAGATGAATCATTCGAATACTTGTCGATTCGATTTGCATATAAAGCCCAAATGAAACAAAAAGCTAGGCTTTGTCACTTTCTTCTTGCTACAAATTTTTCATCCGTTCACCTCTTTTCTATGAAAGATGGCTCGCTCCGGAGATTTTGAATTTGCTCCCTTGACTTTTCGATCAGAGATGATGAAGGATGATTTAATATCAATCTATAATTAGTTTAACTTTCCTCCAGAATTCTAGCTTGAAGTTTCAAAGCCAGAAGAATGGATTTGTAGTCCCCCTCCTAGTCGAATTGAAGTGTACGAGGAGTGTTTTCGGGCTGGACAGAGGTTTCCTCTTTCTTCCTTTTTTATCGCTTTTTTTTGTTATCTAGAAATATCATTTTGTTTTATGGTGTCGAACTCATGCTGCCATATTTGTGGCTTCACTGTAGCATGTCTTTTAGCCAGGATAGAGTCAATTATTATGCTCTTTCGTTATTATTTTATGATTAAGAGGCATCCTATTGCCCGCAATTGATGGTACATGACCCTCCAGGTTAAGAAAGATGTTCCCCCGCTGATCCGAGGAGCTCCTTACGTCGTTCATGGCTGGAAGACTCGATTCCTATTTGTTTTCCGTACTTTGGGAGAAGATCGGGGTTTCGTCGATTGGGGGAAGCTGCAAGAAAACTTGTTGAAAGATTCACCGCTTGGTCTATATTTAAAACAAGATCTGGATATCTTGCATGGTTTCGAGATCCCAAAATTGAGGGAACTCCCTTCTGAATAGATCCTATTCAATGTTGGAATTAGCCAATTTAACTCCATGGGTATGTATTTGCTTTTCGTGTTGATAAATCTTTCAAACTTCAAATTTGATATCAATCGACTAATGCTTTGGATTTTAGGGAATGATCAGGATCCACTTAAGGCCTCAATTCCGAAGGATCATTGAAAAAGAAGGATAGATATAGTTGGTGGGAGATCTGCTTGTGTTTGAATTGAACCTCTTCCAATGCTGCAAACTTCTGAAGCTGAAGAGTCTAGTCTTCTTAGCCTTGAGAACTTCCAAATTGTACAGGTTCCACGTGATTTGGAGCCTTCGATCCTTGAGGATAATAATGAGTCTTCTATCGAATATTTGTTCAGCGAGGTCTTTCTAAGTTTACCAACTCCCGAAGTCTTAGATCTTTTCCCAAAGGAGGAGACATCCAAGGAAGCTAGAGTCAGTGAGATAGCGGCGGTTGGAACACTGCTTGCCGAGTCTGCCCAAGCTTCGAGAGCTCGATCGACTATCACTTCGAAGGCTCCACTGGATGAACCACGGGTTTTCGAGGATGCCAGCACTTCTGGAGCCATGCCATCTGAGGTCACCTATAAGGGTTCGTCAATAGATGATTATAAGTTGGCATGCGAGGCATTCTCAAATTTTCTTTTTCTTGCTAATGCGTCCAAACTACTGCTTGAACCTCTAAAGATGATGAGACAGAAAGCTTTGGACTATTTTGTTTGGGTAATTCGATGACACCGACTATGTTCTTCTATTTTCATTTCTTCATTTTGAGGCTTATTTCTTATAAACTTCGTGAAACACTTTGACAGCTTGCCCACTATCTAAATGGGTTCATAGAGAACATTGTTGATCTTTTGGATAGGGCAGCGAGGTTTAAAATTGAAACCATGATACTAAAAAAGGCTAAGGATAAACGATCGAAAGTAGTTGGAAAAACTTTAGATAGAACCGAAGTTGCCGAGAAAAGGTTCAGGATGCTGAGACAGCATTGAAAAAGTCCGTAGAAGAGAATGTCCGACTAAATGGCACCAACAAGGTTTTGGAGGCTGAGGTTGAGGAGTTGAGAGCTCGAGTCGCCAAAGCCGAAGCATCCGAAGCGGAAGCTTTACTCTTGATGAAAATGGCAGAGGAGAAAGCCTCGAAGGCTGTTGATGATTTTCGAGCATCGAAAGAATTTAGAGAGGAAAAAGCCTCATTTGTTTTGGATGCTTATGATGTAGAAAAGTGCATTGTTCATGAGGAGGTAGCCTCGAAATATCCGAGATTGGATCTGAGCTTCTTGGATGTGCCCCGGGCAGATGATATGCCTTGAATTTTTTGTTCACTTCAGATCATTAGAAATCTTTGTAAAAGAAATGATATAAATAAAATTTCTCTTTTTGTTTTTCATGGTTTTCTCCTCTTGCTCCATTCTTTTTATTTTGCTCTGATTTGAGGAATTGGTTCCTCAGCTCGAGGAATTTTGTGCTTTATATTTTTGATTCAAATATCCATGAGCTGATCTTCTTGCTTTTCGCGCATGCATTTGACGGAATGTACCCATTCTTCTTGCACGCCATTGAATGCTCGTAGTTTTAGAAGTGTCATAACCGTAAGTTTTGCTCAAAATCTGATGCTTAGTTATAGGGTGATAGAGATGTCCAACTCCCAACTTGCACGTGATGTGATTTGATGTTTGTAATTATGATAAACTCGCCTATTTATAGCGGCATCTTACTTACCAATTTTTTCATCTACGACATTCTGCATCGCCTTGCGAAATGTCTTTAAGTTGATTTCATCTCCTAAACAAGAACGAAGATTGTTTTCTTTTTGATGGCAACATCCATCCGACTGAAGGGGTGGACGAGTGTTGGTTGACTTTGGTCAATTTGGAGGTGCCAATTATGGATGCTTCATCATCAGGGTACCTCTATTCTCGGTCTTGAGATCTTTGTCATCCTACTGCACCTGTAGGGGATGGTTCTTCACTCGACCGTAAGAGCTTTGTCATGATTTTCTTATCCTTAGAGGGCAGAATTTCATAACTTTCTCAAAGGGGTAAGAGGTTGTGCCACCCTTATAGGAGAGTAGGAAGAAGTTGAGCTATCGTTGGGGATGTTTGAAGTTTGCATCTTATGCCTCAAAGGCTTCCTCAGCCATTGTGTTCTTAGTAACTATGGTTCTTGGGATATCAATGGGGTACTTTGATGCATTTCAGGAGTGCTTTTTCTGGATTATCTATTATGCATCTACATTCGATGGAGGAATTCTTTATTATGAAGTTGTGCAGAGTTGGCCTTCAAGCGAACACTATTTCAACTTCAATAGAATTTCCATCGTTGCTTTTGGCTTGCAGCTCTACTAGCAGCACTTGAGTTGGTGCCACTTCCACAACGAGGAGGAGCACGTATGTGAGTGGATGGAAGACCTTCTGATTTTAGGTTATGAAGAGTTCAACTCCATGCGAACGTAGTTTTGACCTCAGCAAAATTTCCATCACCTTAAATCTCACACCCTCCTCGACCTGGGTATCCTTTATAGGATTCCAAAGCCTTGAGGCAACAGAGGGACAAATTCCATATGTCAATGACTTTAGCTCCTTCGGGCTTTTTGATTGTGTTTCTTTATGTTAGATAGAGTCTTGACTTTGTAACTTGAACTGTAGCTTTATCGTAGAATATTTATTATTATTTTTTATAAAAGCAATAAGATTATTGCTATTGTAAAAAAATTACTTACATGAAATAAAATATTTTTTACCTCCATTTCATCGTATTTTGTTATGATGTAGTGCTTCTCTTGTATTATCTCAATCAAAGAGATTTTCACTGGAGCGATTTCGCTCCGAGGAACTCGCTGTAAGTTATCTCAATCAAAAAAAAATTTACTAGAGTGGTTCCGATCTGAAAAACTCGCTATAAATTATTTCGATCAAAAAAATTTCTACTGAAGTGGTTTCGATCTGAGGAACTTACTGTGAGTTATTTCGATCAAAGAGATTTTCATTGTAGTTTTGATTTAAGAAACTTGCTGTAAGTTATCCTGATCAAAATAATTTTCACTGGAACGGTTCCAATCTAAGGAACTCATTATTAATTATTTATGGATTATCCCAAATGAAGAGATTTTCAACTGAAGCAGTTTCGATCTAAGAAAATCACTGTAAATTATCCCGAATGAAAGAAATTTTTTTTTAAAGCAGTTTCGATCTGAGAAACTTGCTGTGAATTATTTCAATTAAAGAAATTTTTAGTTGAAGCGGTTCCAATCTGAGAAATTCACTATAAATTATCCTGATCAAAGAAATTTTTGGTTGAAGTAGTTCTGATTTGAGAAACTCGCTGTAAATTATTTTGAACAAAGAAATTTTTAGTTGAAGTGATTTTGATCTGAGGAACTCACTGTAAATTATCCCGATCAAAGAAATTTCTAGTTAAAGCGATTTTGATATGAGAAATTTGCTATAAATTATCTCGAATAAAAAGATTTTTAGTTGAAGCGATTTCGATATAAGAAACTCGCTCTAAATTATTTTGAATAAAAAAATTTCTAGTTGAAGCGGTTTCGATCTGAAGAACTTGCTGTAAATTATCCAGAACAAAAAAATTTCTTATTAAAGTGGTTCTAATATTAGGAACTCGCTATAAATTATCTCGATCAAAATTTTTTTTAATAAATTATCCTGATTAAAAATTTTTTTTAGTTGACTTCATTTTTAGTCTGTTGGCTGTGCATACATCCACTAACAAAAGCAAGGGAGTAAACTTGAAAATTCATTCATTCATTTATTTCATTGATAATACATATGAAGATTGGCCGAATTCCATAATCTGGGAAGCGGGATCTCATTGAGTTGTTTCAGCCAATAAGTTTCTGCTCGCACTACTTCATAGACCTGGTAGGGACCTTCCGAATTGAGTGAGAACTTTTCTTATTCAGTTGGCTTGAAAACTTCAACTCTCTGAAGGACAAGATCGTCGGCTCGGAACTCTTTGGCTTTGATCTTGGTATTGTAATATCTTGCCACCTTCTGTTGATATGCAATCATTCTCACCGTAGCTCGCTCCCTGGTCTCCTCGATTAAATTAAGGTTGGCCCTAAGATAAATGGGATTAGTGTCCTCATTGTATTCTTCAACTCTGATGGAAGGAAGTCCGAATTCTCCGAGTATGACTGCTTCTGTGCCAAATGCCAAATTGAAAGATATTTCGCTAGTCAAAATTCTCTGGATTGTTTGATAGGCACATAGAACATGGTAGAGTTTTTTAGCCTAGGACCCCCCAATCCGACTTTGAGGCCTTGAAGGAGGGTTCTGTTGGTGACCTCTACTTCTCTATTTGCTTATGGGTGGCCTACCGAAGTGAAACATTGCTCGATCCCGTGGTCTTCATAAAATTCATTAAGTTGGGAACCGTTGAACTACCTCTGATTGTCTGAGATCAATATTTAGATAGTCCATAATGACAGATGATCAATTTTTAGATGAAATCTTGGATCTTTATTTCTGTAATTTGGACCAACGGCTTCGCTTCTACCCACTTTATGAAGTAGTCGATTGCCACTAATAAAAATTTTCGTTGGCTTGAAGCTTGAGAAAATGGGTGTTGCTCCAAGAATTGATTTTGACGATTACAAAGCATTTGAGGAGATTACTAATGAATTTGGCTTGGAAAAAGACTTTTTGTATTTCAAGAGGAAAATCATAATATTATCAAGTTTTGATCCGAGAGTCTCAAGAGCAAGTATAGAAGATTTCTAATTCTTTGAAGGTAGTTCCATGATTTTTGGATGCTTATTTTAGGAGAAAATCAAGTTTGAAGCGAAAGGGTCAACCCCTAGGTTGTCCCCTACTGAAAAGGGCTGTTTGGCATGCTATTTCTGTGCCAAAGATCAATCTCTACTATTCCGAAGGCTAAAAATATAGAATGACTATTTTTTTAGATTTTATCTCAGAGGTCGACCTCGAGGTCGACCCCTGTGTCATGAGTCGACCTATAAGTCGACCCCTATGCCATGAGTCGACCTCTATAACAAAAATTTTTCTACAACGATTATTTTTTTTATTTTGGTAGATTTTAATGATTTCTTTAATATCTTCAACGGCTATAAATCTTGCCCAAAATTTTCTCCTCCACCTATTGAAGATTTAAAAGGCTTTAAATAGGAAAAAATATAAGAGATTGGTGTGATTCAATTTCAAACTAAGCAAAAGTCATCTTCAAGCAAAGAAGCTTTTATTTCAAGTTCACCTACCTCTTAAGAGCTTTTTCAAATCTCCAACAACCTTGAGAAAAATCAGAGAAGCTTCCTTCATTATTGTGAAAAACATTCTTAAGAGTTTATTTGCTCATAAAGAGAGCTAAACTTGTATTTGATTGTCATTAAATCATTTACTCTGCTTTACTATTTTGATTCAAGTTTTAAGGGGGTTCCAAAACTTGAGAAGGTTGATCTTAACCTTGAATAGAATTATATTGGATTGACTTGTACCCAAAAAATAAGTATTCTAGCTTGGGATAGCTAGGGTTAGAGGTTTTCAATGATGTATTTAGTTTGAATACGATTAGTGAATTTTAATTCCTAAGTAGGAGCTTGGAGAGTGGATGTAGGTGCAAGAAAAGCACCGAACCACTATAAATCTTACTTGTTTGTGGTGTGCTTACTATCTTTCTTTCTTTAGTTTGTTAAATTCATGCTTTCTAATCTTTTATATTTTTTCTCTAACCTAAATCGCTTCACACATACGTCTTGCATATCATCATTCAATCTTGATATCTTTAAATTAGCTTTAAAATTTTAAAAATTTAATTCACCCTCCCTCTTGGATTGCATAGCTGGGCAACAAGTGGTATCAAAGCCTGGTACTCTAGCCCTACTTTGATTTAACCATCAAAGAGCCAAAAATCTATGGCAACCCAACTTAGTTTTTCTCTAGTCGAGGGGCAGTCCATAATCCGACCTCCACTTTTTAATGAATCAAACTATACTTATTGAAAAGCTTGAATGAGAATTTTTATACAAGCACTTGACTATGATATGTGGAGTATCATTGTTAATGGACCACACACATCCACTAAGATAATTGATGGTGAGAAATCAATTAAATCCAAAAAGAAATGGAATGAGACTGATAAGAAAATAGCTCAACTCAATGCAAGAGCCATGAATGTTTTATATTATGCTCTAGATGCTAATGAATTTAATCATATTTCAACATGCATGTCGACTAAGAAAATATGAGATAGGTTAGAAGTAACTCATGAAGGCACTAATCAAGTTAAGAAGTCAAAAATAACATGCTTGTGCACAAATATGAACTTTTCAAAATGGAGCATTATAAGTCAATAACTATAATATTTACTAGATTTACGGATATTATAAATGATCTTAAAAGTTTCGACAAGTCTTATTCTAACAATAACCTTATGAGGAAGATTCTTAGATCTTTGCCAAGAATATGGAAGGCTAAAATAACTGCAATCTAAGAAGCCAAAGATCTGAATATTTTATCCTTGGAGGAGCTTCTAGAATCATTAATGACGCACGAGCTAAGCATGAAACAACATCAAAAAGAAGATGTCAAGAAAAAAAAGATAATAGCCCTTAAATCCACCACTCAATAAGATGAGGAATCCGATGAAATGGAAGATGAAGAATAAGATGAAGAAATAGCCATTATCATAAGAAAATTTAAGAAATTTTTGAAGAAAAAATAAGAAATGAGGAAGAGGCTACTTACCAAAGAAAAGCATAGCAAGAAAAAGAATAGGGAGCAGCCCTTTATATGCTATGAATGTAAGAAGCCAGAGCACTTTCGGTCTGAATGTTCTCAACTTAAAAAAGTTCTCAAGAAATATAAAAAAAAGACTATGGTGGCAACATGGAATGATAGTGATGACTCAAGCTCCGAAGAGAAAGAAGCTCATGAACAAGCCAACCTGTGCTTTATGGCATATGAGAATGAGGTAAGTGCTGAAATCTCAAATGAATTTATATTCGAAGAACTTCAAGAAGTCTTTTATGATTTAGTAGATGATTTAAAGAAGTTAAAAATTAAAAATAAAGAACTAAAATTAAAAAATCAAGTCTTGCTAAAAAAAAATAAAACTATCCTAAGTAAAAAACTAGTCTTAACTCAAGAGAATCTAAATTCAAAAAATAAAATCGATAATTTAAAACTGATAGTTGAAAAATTTACTTTGAGTTCGAATAAACTTCATATAATTCTTGAAAATCAAAAGATCATTTATGATAAGACCGATCTAGGCTATAACCCCCTAAGAAAATAAAAATTTTTAAAAAATATTTTTATAAATTCATAAAGCAATAAATTCTTAAATATTATTTACTTTAAATATGATAAATTAGGATACAAATCTTATACATGCTTCTCTAACAATTTAAATATAAAAAAAATATGGGTTCCAAAAGAAATCATTGTGACTAACCTTAAAGGATCTAAGAAAACTTGGGTACCTAGAGTAAGGACTTGATTTTGCACGTAGATGTGTCTTACATCTAAAGAAGAAAATCGAAGATGGTATCTTGAAGTGGATACTCAAGACACATGATCGATGATGAGTTTCAATTCATCACGCTTGATGCTAAAAATGGAGGGATGGTTACATTTGCAGACAATAGCAAAGGAAAGATAATTGATATAGGTAATGTCGGTATCACTTCCTCCAAGTATGTTGAAAATATTTTATTAGTAGATGGTTTAAAATACAATCTCTTAAGTATTAGTCAACTTTGTGATAAGGGTTACAAAGTTATTTTTGAATCTTTATTATGCATTGTAACTAGTCCTAATGATGATGGCATTAAGTTTGTTGGTCACAGGTATGTTAATATTTATATGGTAGATTTGAACGATCTTTTTATGATAAACATGCAATGTCTAGTAGCTAGGAATATCATAATTAATGAGACTAATTGGCTTTAGCATCGTAGGCTTGCACACATTAGTATGCATTCACTTTCAAAGCTTATCAAAAAGAAATTAGTTATCGGTTTATCAAAATTGAACTTTGAAAAAGATAAAATTTATGATGCATGCCAACTAGGTAAACAAACAAGAGTTTCATTCAAATCTAAGAACATTATTTCAACTTCTAGGCTATTGAAACTTTTGCATATGGATTTGTTTAGTCCTACAAGAACAGCAAGCTTAGGTGGAAAACATTATGATTTTGTAATTATTGATGACTACTCATGTTTTATATGGATTTTCTTTTTGGCACATAAAGATGAAACTTTTCATGTTTTCATAAAGTTTTACCAAAAAGTTATAAATAAAAAAGAATTTTTAATTCAAAGGATTCGAAGTAATCATGGAGCCGAATATGAAATTCAAGACTTTAAAAAATTTTATGATGAAAAAAAAAATTAGCCATAATTTTTTAGTACCTAGGACACCCCAACAAAATGGAGTAGTAGAAAGAAAAAATAAAACTCTAGAAAAAATTGCCCATACTATACTATGTGAAAGCAATCTTCTAAGATACTTTTAAATGAAAGCAATTAATACAGCATATTACATCTTAAACCGTGCCCTAATTAGATCAATTTTAAAGAAAATATCTTATGAGCTTTAGAAAGAAAGAAAACCTCACATTGCATATTTTCATATTTTTGGTTGTCGATATTTTATTTTGAACAATGATAAAAAAAAATTAGATAAATTTGATGCAAAATCTGATGAAGCTATTTTTCTTGATTACTCCTCTTCTAGTAAAACTTTTAGAGTTTTTAACAAAAGAACCTTAGCAGTAGAGGAGTCAATACATGTTGTTTTTGATGAGACTAATGATCTTCCATCAAGAAAGAGTGAGGGTATTGATGATGTAGATCCTCTTATAGAAGGAATGAAGGATATCATCCTAAAGAATTCAATAATTCAAAATGAAGAGAATCACGAAGACAAGCAAGAAATTGAGGATGAAGGACAACAACCTCAAGGTACAAATGATCTTCCAAAAGAATGAAGGTATGTTCACAATCATCCCAAAGAACTAATTATTGGTGATCCTACACATAGGGTAAGAACTTGCTCTTCACTTAGAGATACATACAATTATTTTGTATTTATTTCTTATTTTGAACCCAAAATCATTAATGAAGCTGAAAAGATTATAATTGGATAAATACAATGCAAGATGAACTTAATCAATTCGAAAGAAATAATGTATGGACTTACTATCAAGACTAAAAATTATCCAATAATTAGTACAAAATGGGTATATAGAAATAAATTAGATAAAAATAAAAATATAATTAGGAATAAAGCAAGATTAGTTGCAAAGGATTATAATCAAGAAGAGGAAATTGATTTAGATGAAATCTTTGCATTTGTTGCTAGACTAGAAGCAATTAGACTTTTACTCGCTTATGCATGCTTTATGAATTTCAAGCTATTTCAAATGGATATTAAAAATGCTTTTCTAAATGGATATATTGCCGAAGAAGTTTATGTAGAACAACCTTCCGATTTTGAAAATCATGCTTTTTCAAATTATGTTTTTAGATTGAACAAAGCATTATATGGTTTAAAACAAACACCTAGGGCTTGGTATGAAAGACTAAGTAAATTCTTGCTTAATAATAGATTTTTAAGAGGAAATGTAGATACAATCATTTTCATTAAAAGAGATCATGATGACATCTTAGTAATACAAATATATATTGATGACATTATATTTGGATATACTAATGAAACTTTATGTCAAGATTTTGCTAAGCTCATGCAGGGGGAGTTCGAGATGAGCATGATGGGTGAACTAATATTCTTCCTCGGACTTCAAATCAAACAAACAAAAGAAAAAATCTCCATCACTCAAAGCAAGTACATAAGAAAACTACTCAAGAGATTTAGGATGGAGAGCTCCAAAGCAATTGGTATCCCCTTGTGTCCATCATGTAAACTTGACAAGAATGAAGGAGGTAAAAGTATTGATAAAAAACTTTATAAAGGCATGATTGATTCTTTATTATATTTAACTGCTAGTAGATCGGATATCATATTTAGTATTTATTTATGTGCACGATTTCAATCTAATCCAAAAGAATCACATTTAAATGCTGTAAAAAGAATACTTAAATATCTAAAAGAAACTCAATCCATAGGTTTATCGTACTCTAAGAATTCATCAATCAATTTGATTTAATTAGATATTCAGATGCAAATTTTGCTAGATGTAAATTAGATAGAAAAAGTACTAGTGAAACTTACCAATTTCTAAGAGTTAACTTAATCTCTTAGTTTAACAAGAAGTAAAATTTGGTAACATTGTCTATGACCGAGATCGAATACATTACAGCTAGAAGTTGCTGTGCATAAATCTTATGGATTAAGCAATAACTTGAGGACTTTGGCATCAAACTAAATAAAACTTTCATAAGATGTGATAATACTAGTGCCATAAATCTAACTAAGAATCTAATCCAATATTATAAGTCAAAACATATTGAAATAAGACATTATTTCATAAAAGAGCATGTTCAAAATAATGACATAATTCTTGATTATATTTGTATTGAAAATCAATTGGTTGATATTTTTACTAAGACCTTAAGTGAAGATAAATTTTATAAAATTATGAGAGAATTAAAAATTCTAGATCCTTTTGCTTAAATATCCTTATTTTGATCCCAACTTATCCTCTACAAATAATTTTGGATCGATCCTTAAGACTTAATTTTATTATTTCAAGTTAAAAATTATCCATCTTTCTTATCTTTTTTCTTGACTATAAGAAGAAAAATTATTTTTGAACTTAATAAAAAAAATCATGGATAAATAATTATACTTTATTTATCTCATGAATTTATTTGAGCATTCTAATGATTTTGATCATTTGATTCATTTTAAGCAACTATTTATATTTTACATATTTTAATCATATCATTTATTTTTTAAAAAATTAATTAGTATCAAGAAATTATTTTTGATCTTAAAAGAAAACTTTAGTTTTTAATCAATTGATATCAGATAGCTTACTATTTATTTTATATTTTATTGATCTTAAAATATATATATAATAAAAAAAAGAATAGATGATCCCTAAAAAATTGAATATATCTTATAATTTGCTTTGAATGATCTATTTAAAATCTTTAATCTTTAAAATATTTCATCTCTCTTGAATCGTTAAAGTTCAAAATAATTTTATTTAATATATTTATATTATTAAAAAAGAGAGAGATATATTTTTAATCCATATTGTTCATAAATAGAATTAAAGAAAAATATTCATTCTAAATTTATTGTATTCTTTCAAAATGGAAATGAAAAGCTAAAAGATAAATTTATCCAATAATAATTATGAAAAAAAGAGGAAGAAAATATTATGTGATGAATTTTTTGATATTTATTCTTAAAAAATATGAAAAAAATATTTGTTTGTTAAATATTATCTAGTTAGCTTTGATTGAACATTCTAATTAATTTAAGTTAAGAACAATGAACTTTGACAGTTTTATGATCCTTTTAACTTAAGCCTTTATGTGATTATTCAGTTTAAATTTAATTGATTTGATTGCTAAATCATTTTTGATAACTAATTGAAGTTAAAGCTAATTTGAAATATATTCTCACTCCAAATAAATTAATTTTGATACATACTTCTAATATTGAAACTTATTTAAAAATATGAATATAATACAAAATTTTTAATGTATCTTTAGAAATCTTTGTAAAATCATTTTTGATCTGATACTATCTTTGTTTTACTCGATACATTTCTAATATATATCTTTTTCGAGCTTAATTGACTGAAATTTATTTTTTTAAAAAAAATAAATAATAAATTAAAATTATGCTAGATTCTACTATTCAAATCTTTGAAAAGCTCTAATCTTCTTAAAGCTTAAAAGTACATACTTGAAAATCTATTCAAAGAATTATATTTATTTAGAAAAAGGGAGAGCCTTTGATATTTAAATTTAAGCTAATTTCTATAGAGAAAGAAATTTCAAAAGATAAGCTTTTAAAGGAGAGATAATTTATTTGATTCGATTTAATTTTTTGAATTTGATACATCAATCATTTGACATACCCCATTACATCTCTGATTTTTCATCTGATTCAGATGCTTTCAGCCATGATCTCTACTAGATTTAGTTTAGTCATCTTTGTATTAGGTTATGATTTAGTATCTCTTAGTTGTTTCTATGAGTTATTGATCAAGTCATGGTTGGTTTTTTTTTTTGGATCAAACTTATGACATTGGTACTATTGGCTGTTTGGATCATGGATAGTTGTATCCATGAATTTTGTATGTTTTGATGGTTTAATTTTCATGAATACTTTTGATACCTTTATATTTTGTACGTTTAGCATTTATATATTTTGATGATTTGATGTTATGATAATCATTTGGACATAAATATATGATGATATCATTTGAATGATGTGAAATGAAACCTTTATGAATTGGCTAAATTTCATTATGATCATTATGTTGTAAATTAAAAGTTTTATTATAAACTCTTGTTCTAACAGAAAATATATGGAATAACTTAAGAGGGAGGCTTTTTTATTTTTGAATTTTAAAATCCTTTAAGATCTTACTTGATGATGTCAAAAAGGCAAAGTAGAGTAAATAAAATTAGGCTATAAGTAAAATTGATAAAAAAATAAAATAAAAATAAAATTGATAAAATGAATAAGTAAGTCAAACACTTTTATAAATTATTTAAATGCCTGACTATAAGTAATCATCAAACTGCTCTTGATGTCATATTGATTAAATAATTAAATATAATATTATAGTATGTGATGTAGCATATTCTTTCAAAATTTTTGAAATCCTCAATCAATGCTTCTACATGCTTTATTTTTGCTTATGCTCAAATATTTTGTTATCATAAAAAAGGAAAAGATTGTTGCTCTAAGAATTGATTTTGATGATTACAAAATATTTGAGAAAATTACTAATAAATTTGACTTGAAAAAAGATTTTTTGTATTTCAGGAGCAAAATCATAATTTTATCAAATTTTAATCTAAGAGTCTCAAGAGCCAGTATAGAAGATTTCTAATCCTTTGGAGGCAGTCTCATAATTTTTGAATGCTTATTTTGAGAGAAAATCAAGTTTGAAGCCAAAAGATCGACCCCTAGGTCGTCTTCTGCTGAAAAGGATTGTTTGGCACGCTGTCTCTGTGCCAAGGATCGACCTCTGCTGTTTCAGAGGTTAAAAATACAGAACGATTATTTTTTTGAATTTTATCTCAGAGGTCGATCTCGAGGTCGACCCTTATGCCATGAGTTGATCCATGAGTCGACCCCTGTGCTATGAGTCGACCACTGTAACAAAAATTTTTCTACAATAATTATTTTTTTCTTATTTTGGTAGGTTTTAATGATTTCTTTAATATCTTCAACGGCTATAAATCTTGTCCAGGATTCTCTCCTCCATCTATTGAGGATTTAAAAGGCTTTAAATAGGAAAAAACACAAAAGATTGGTGTGATTCAATTTTAGCCCTAAGCAAAAGTCATTTTTAAGCAAAAAAACTTTCGTTTCAAGTTCACCTACCTCTCAAGAGCTCTTTCAAATCTCCAATAATCTTAAGAAAAATCAAAGAAACTTCCTCCATTATTGTGAAAAGCGATCTTAAGATTTTATTTGCTCATAAAGAGAACTAAACTTGTATTTGATTGTCATTAAATCTTTTACTGTACTTTATTATTTTGATTCAAGTTTTGGAAGGATTTCAAAACCTGGGAAGGTTGATCCTAACCTTGAATAGGATTGTATTGGATTGGCTTATACCCGAAAAATAAATGTTCTAGCTTGGGATAGCTAGGATTGGAGGTTTTTAATGGTGTGTTCAGTTTGAATATGGTTAGTGGATTTTAATTTTCAAGTAGGAGCTTGGGAAGTAGATGTAGATGCAAAGAAAGCATTGAACCACTATAAATCTTGCTTGTTTATGGTGTGCTTGCTATCTTTCTTTTCTTAGTTTGTTAAGTTCTTGCTCTCTAATCTTTATATTTTTCTCTAACCTAAATCACTTCATACGCACATCTTGCATATCATCATTCAATCTTAATATATTTAAATTAGCTCTAAAATTTTAAAAATCTAATTCATCCCCTCTCTTGGGTTGCATAGCTGAGCAATAATGGGCCTAAGATGTCCAATCCCCATTGGGTAAATGGCCAGGGAGATTCAATAAGAGTTAGAAGAGCTGTGAGCTGGCACTGAATTCGATCATTATGTTGGCATTGCTCACATCTCTTGATGAAATTTTGAGCATCCTCCTGCATTGTCGGTCAGTAATATCCTTATCGAAAGATCTTATAAGATAAGAACCAACCCTCTAGGTGACTCCCGCAAATTTCTTCATGAACCTCCCACATGGCATAATTA
Organism: Cocos nucifera; assembly: GCA_006176705.1. Taxonomy (NCBI): domain Eukaryota; kingdom Viridiplantae; phylum Streptophyta; class Magnoliopsida; order Arecales; family Arecaceae; genus Cocos; species Cocos nucifera. The sequence continues at coordinate 99,126 of QRFJ01007767.1, forward strand.
GCTTTTGAGAGACATAGGCATCTTAGGAGAGATTTAAAAAAAGATCGCTTGTATAGATCATTATCGAGTAACACATATCTAGCACTCTAATTTCTGATTTTTCGAGCTTCTTTTCGATCTGGTGGCATTTCTTCTATTTTTAAGTACTCCAAGATAGGATCCATCCAACTAGGTTCTCCATTGATTTACTGAACAGTGGTAGGCTCTTCCAAACTCGAAGCTTTCAGGACCTCAAAGTAGGTCTCTTTATCTAGGTCAGTAGACAGCAAGAACGCGAGCTTTGATAAAGCATCAGCCTTAACATTTTGTGTCCTGAAAACCTACTGGATGTCAAAATATCTAAAGCATAAGATCAAATCTTTTACCTTTTGGAGGTATTTTTTCATGTTCTCCTCTTGAGCCTCATATTCTTCTTTTATCTACCCCACCACTTGCTAAGAGTCATCGAATACTTTCAAGCATTAGGCCCCGATTTGCTGAGCAATTTTCAATCCAGCGATAAGAACTTCGTATTCTGCCTCGTTATTAGTAGTTGAGAACTTGAAGCAAAAAGCGTACACTGCCACATCTTCTTCTGGATTGGATAAAATGAGCCCAACACCTGACCCTGTTAAGTTCAAAAAGCCATCGACGAGTAGGGTCCATACTTCCTCTAGATTCAATCTCAGATTTTTATCGCTCTCCAAGCTCGTGGTGTCTTCAGGTCTGCTCATGGGGTTTTTTTTCGAGGATTTCTCATCTGATATAGTACATTCAAGGATAAAATTGGTCAGTATTTGAGCTTTAATAGATGACCTCGGTTGGTATCGAATGTCCAATTCTTAGAGATCCAATGTCCACTTTGCTATCCGGTCTAAAGAATCTAATCGATGTAGGACTGTCTTCAAAGGCTGATCCACGAGTATTATCATGGTGTTAGCTTAAAAATAGGGTCGAAGCTTTCTTATGGTGATAATGAGTGTGAAGACCAATTTTTTTAACTTAATGTATCTGGTTTCCATATCATGGAGGATCTTGCTGATGTAGTATATGGGCTTTTGAACTCGTCCCTCTTCTCGAACGAGAACTGCATTGATCATCGTTGGTGAAATGGCCAGGTAAAGAGCTCTTCATCCAGCAATGGTTTAGTGAGCAGGGATGGAGAGCTGAGATATTTTTTCAACTCATCGAAAGGTTTTTGGCATTCTAGGGTCCATTAAAAATTTATTGGCTGCTTGAGAATTTGAAAGAATGGGAGACACCTCTCGATCGACCTAGAGACAAAATAGTTAAGGAAGGCAACTTTTTCAATCAGACGTTGTACCTCTTTAATAGTTTTTAGCAGTGACATTTTCAGGATTGCCTTAATCTTCTTAGGATTTACTTCAATTCTCTGGTGGAAGATCATAAAATCAAGGAACTTGCTGGTGGTGACTCTAAAGGTGCACTTTATAGGATTCAGTTTAATTTGATATCATCAAAGCATGTCAAAAGCCTCATGGAGGTCTTGCACATGATCAGATATTGCTAGGCTCTTAACCAGCATGTCATCATAGGCCTCCATATTTCTGCCCATTTGATCTTTAAAGATTTTGCTGACCAGTCTTTGATATGTGGCTCTTGCATTTTTAAGCCTGAAGGGCATCATCCTATAATAATAAAGCCCATGGTCAGTTATAAAGGCTATTTTCTCCTCATCTTTTGGGACCATCTGGATTTGGTTGTAACTGGAGAAAGCGTCCATGAAGCTGAGAAGCTCATGCCCAGAAGTGGCATTGACTAGCTAGTCGATCCAAGGTAATAGATAACTATTTTTAGGATAGGCTTTGTTCAGATCAGTAAAATCAATGCACATACACCACTTTCATTTGCCTTCTTTACCAAAACGATGTTCGCCAGCTAGTCGAGGTATATTGCCTCTCTAATGAAACCTCAACTCCTTGATGATCATTTTTTAGCATTCAGGAGCAAAACTTTTGTTTCTTTTACTAAATCGAGCAACAGATCGGATCTACTCTTAGATGATGGACCATCATCTTCAGGTCGATCTCAGGCATATCAGTAGCTGACCAAACAAAAAGATCTGCATTTACCTGCAAAAGATCAATCAGCTAGTATTTCGTTACCTGATCAAGATGAGATCCGATCTTCATAATTTGATGGGGGTTCTTCTTCCTTAGTGGGATCTCTTGGAGGTCATCAGATGGTTGGACCCAATTTTCATCCGATCATCTCGTGCATCCAACCTATTGGTACAGAATTTGGTTGACGTCAGATCGAACTAGAGTGGAGGAGGATGAGGTCACCGTCGGTGATCTACAAAATAAAATTTCATCCGAAGTCGGTGGTCGTGGCTTCAGCAGGATACTCCGACGATCAAGTTAGCTCTTCTGACCAATAGAAATGGAGTACTCAGGAGAGAGTTCGATAGAGTTTAGAGAGAGAGAGGAGAGCTTAGAGAAATCATATCTAGAGGGTTCTTTTTTATGGACGGAGTCTGTAGCAGATTGATGGTGATAGCCATATCGTCCGATAGTAGACTGCATGAGATTTGCTATGGAGAGAGAGGTATCATCAGACTGATAGTGATGGCCATATCATCTGATTGTGGGCTGCATGGGATTCGCTATAGAGAGAGAGAGAGCTATCGTTAGACTAGTAGTGACGGCCAGGTCATCCGATCGTGGGTCGCATGGAATTTATTATGGAGATAGCGATATCGTCAGATCGATAATGGTAGCCATGCCATCTGATGGAAGCATGTATTTGGAGTTCGACTGAGCTGGAGGAGTCCAGAAGGAGTTTGACTCTTATGAAAATTCGATCGAGAGAGAATTCTAGAAGAAGTCTGGCTCCTGAAGAAATCCGACTGTAGAAGCTATCCGAAAGGAGTTTGGCTCTTGGAGGAGTCTGAACTACAGGAGCGATCCATAAGGAGTTCGGCTCCTGAAGAAATCTGATTGAAGAAAAATTCTAGAAGGAGTTCGACTCCTGAAGGAATCTAACTATAGGAGCAATCCGGAAGGAGGTCAGCTCCTGAAGGAGTCCGACTGTAGGAGCAATCCAAAAGGAGTTTGACTCTTGGAGGAATCCGACTACATGAACGATTTGGAAGGAGTTTGACTCCTAGAGAAATCTGATTGAAGAAGAATTCTGAAAGAAGTTCGGCTTTCATAGAAATTCGACTGAAGGAGGAATCTGGCTAAAGGAGAGTTTTGAAAGGAGTTCGGCTTTCATAGAAATCTGACTAAAGAAGGAATCTGGCTAAATGAAAGTTTTGAAAGGAGTTCGGCTCCTAGAGAAATCTGACTATAGAAGAATTTTGAAAGAAGTCTGGCTTCTGAAGGAATTCAGCTGCAGGAGCAATCTGGAAGGAGGTCGGCTCCTGGAGAAGTCCGACTGTAGAAGCGATTCGGAAGGAGTTCGATTCCTGAAGAAATTCGATTGTAGGAGCGATCTGGAAGAAGTTCGGCTCCTGGAGGAATCTGGCTGAAGGAGAATTCTAAAGAAAGTTTGGCTCTCGTAGAAGCCCGATTGAAGGAGGATCTAGAGGAAGTTCGGCTCCTACAGAAGTCCGACCGAAGGAGGATCCGAAGAGAGTTCGACTCCTGAAGAAATTCAACTGCATGAGATATCCGAAAGGAGGTCGACTCCTGAAGGAGTCCAACTGTAAGAGCGATCCGAAAGGAGTTTGGCTCCCACAGAAGTTCGATCGAAGGAGGATTCGAAGGGAGTTCGGCTGGGGCTTGGCCATTGAGAAGTTTGGTCGGTTGAAGGAGTTCGACTGGGGGTCGACCATTGAGGAGTTTGGTTGGATTCGATCGTTGGAGAAGTTCGATTGGGTTCGATCGTTGAAGGAGTTCGACCACTGAATGAGTTCGGCTACTGGAGGAAGAATTTTTGGTTGAAGCTCTTCCATGATCATCAGTTGCATTAGGCTAGGCACCAGACCGAACTTTGACGGGAGCGGAGTTTATCCCCAACAATAGTCCTCCTACTTTCAAGTTCGAAACTCGAAAGAAGGGAGTATAAAAAAGGGCGACTGTCGAAGTCCTCTTCAGGGCTCTACACTAGCTTAGGTTGAATCTCGGGGGAGATCTTATCTCCAGCCAAGGTTGATGTTGAAATTAGAACTCGGAGGAGATCTCATCTTCAGTCGAGGTTGAAAGAGATCTTATCTCCTACCGACGTAAAAGCTCGAGAGAGATCTTATCTCCAACAGTCGAGATTGAAGGAGGTCTTATCTCCTACCAACGTAGAAGCTCAGAGGAGATCTTATCTCCAACAGTCGAGGTTGAAAGAGATTTTATCTTCTATTGACGTAGAAGCTCAGGGAAGATCTCATCTCCAGCAGTCGAGATCAAAGGTGGAGCTCGGAGAAGATCTTATCTCCAGCAGCCGAGGTTGAAGGAGATCTTATCTCCTATCGACGTAGATTCTAAAGCTCGGGGGAGATCTTATCTTCAGTAGCTGAGGTTGAAGGAGATTTTATCTCTTGTAGACGTAGAGGCTCGAGAAAGATCTTATCTTCAGCAACCAAGATTGAAGGTGGAGCTCGGAGAAGATCTTATCTCCAGCGATTGAGGTTGAAAAGAGATCTTATCTCCTACCGACGTAGACTCTGGAGCTCGGAGGAGATCTTATCTCCAGCAGTCGAGGTCGAAGGTGGAGCTTGGAGGAGATCTTATCTCCATCAGTCGAGATTGAAGAAGATTTTATCTCTTATTGACGTAGAGGCTCGGAGAGATCTTATCTCCAACAGTCGAGGTTGAAGAAGATTTTATTTTTTGTTAACGTAGAGGCTCGGAGGAGATTTTATCTCCAGCAACCGAGGTTGAAGGTGGAGCTCGGGGGAGATCTTATCTCCAGCAATCGAGGTTGAAGGAGATCTTATCTCCTACCGACGTAGACTTTGGAGCTCGGAAGAAATCTTATCTCCAATAGCCGAGGTCGAAGATGGAGCTCAGGGGAGATCTTATCTCCATCAACCGAGGTTGAAGGAGATTTTATCTCTTGTTGATGAAGAGGCTTGGGGGAGATCTTATCTCCAATAGCCGAGGTTGAAGGAGATCTCATCTCATGTCGACGTAGAAACTCGGGAAAGATCTTATCTCCAGCAATCGAGGTTGAAGAAGATTTTTTCCTCCTATCGACGTAGACTCTGGAGCTTGAAGGAGATCTTATCTCCATCAACCGAGGTTGAAGGAGAGATTTTATCTTCTGTTGACGTAGAGGCTCGGGGGAGATCTTATCTCCAGCAATCGAGGTTGAAGAAAATCTAATCTCTTATCGACGTAGAAGCTCGGAGGAGATCTTATCTCCAACAGTCGAGGTTGAAAGAGATTTTTTCCGTCTGTCGACATAGACTCTGAAGCTCGGAGGAGATCTTATCTCCAGCAGCCAAGGTCGAAGGTGGAGCTCGGGGAAGATCTTATCTCCATCAACCAAGGTTGAAGGAAATTTTATTTCCTATTGACATAGAGGCTCGAGAGAGATCTTATCTCCAGCAACCGAGGTTAAAGGAGATCTCATCTCTTATCGACATAGAAGCTCGGGAGAGATCTTATCTCCATCAGCTGAGGTTGAAGGAGATTTTTTTTCTCCTATCGACATAGACTCTAGAGCTCGAAAAAGATCTTATCTCCAGCAGCCGAGATCGAAGGTGGAGCTTGGGGGAGATCTTATCTCCATCAGTCGAGGTTAAAGGAGATTTTATCTTCTATTGATGTAGAGGCTCGAGAGAGATCTTATCTCTAGCAGCTGAGGTTGAAGAAGATTTTATCTTCTGTTGACGTAGAGGCTTGGAGGAGATCTTATCTCCAGCAACCGAGATTGAAGGTGGAGCTGGGGGAGATCTTATCTCCAACAATCGAGGTTGAAGAAGATCTTATCTCCTATCGACGTAGACTCTGGAGCTTGGAAGAAATCTTATCTCCAGCAGTCGAGGTCGAAAATGGAGCTCAGAGGAGATCTTATCTCCATCAGCCAAGGTTGAAGGAGATTTTATCTCCTATTGATGAAGAGGCTTGGAGTAGATCTTATCTTCAGTAGCCGAGGTTGAAGGAGATCTCATCTTCTATCGACGTAGAAGCTCGAGGAAGATCTTATCTCTAGCAACCGAGGTTGAAGAAGATATTTTCCTCCTATCGACGTAAACTCTGGAGCTCAGGGGAGATCTTATCTCCATCAACCGAGGTTGAAGAAGATTTTATTTCCTATTGACGTAGAGGCTCGGAAGAGATCTTATTTTCAGCAGCCGAGGTTGAAGGAGATCTAATCTTCTGTCGACATAGAAGCTCGACGGAGATCTTATCTCCAGCAGTCGAGGTTGAATAAGATTTTTTCTGCCTATCGACGTAGACTCTGAAGCTTGGAGGAGATCTTATCTCCAGCAGCTAAGGTCGAAGGTGGAGCTCGGAGAAGATCTTATCTTCATCAGCTGAGGTTGAAGGAGATTTTATCTCCTATTGACATAGAGGCTCGAAAGAGATCCTATCTCTAGCAGTCGAGGTTAAAGGAGATCTCATCTCCTGTTGACGTAGAAGCTCGGAGGAGATCTTATCTCCATCAATCGAGGTTGAAGGAGATTTTTTTCTCCTATCGATGTAGACTCTAGAGCTCAGGAAAGATCTTATGTCCAGCAGTCGAGGTCGAAGGTGGAGCTTGGAAGAGATCTTATCTCCATCAGTCGAGGTTGAAGGAGATCTTATCTCCTGCCGACATAGAATCTAGAGCTCGGAGGAGATCTTATCTCCAGCAGGCGAGGTCGAAGGTGGAGCTTAGGGGAGATCTTATATCCATCAATCGAGATTGAAGAAGATCTTATCTCCTGCCAACGTAGACTTTGGAGCTCGAAGAAGATTTTATCTCCAGCAGTCGAGGTTGAAGAAGATCTTATCTTCTGTTGACGTAGACTTTGCAGCTCGAGGGAGATCTTATCTCCAGTAGTCGAGGTTTAAGGAGATCTTATCTCCTATTATTGTCGGGCATAATGGGATCGTTGTCGGAGCCTTTTCTCTTGTTCCGTCTAAAATCAACGAGGCCTTCGACTTTGTTCATGTTAGGATGAGGTTCTCCTTCTGTTCCTAACGGACTATGGGGGCACATAAGGGCCATTGTCAGAGCCTCTCCTCCCATCTCGTCTAAAATAAATGAGGCATTCGACTTTGCTCATATTAGGATGAGATTTTTCTCCTGTTTCTAATGGACTATGGGGGCACATAAGGGCCGTTGTAAGGGCCTCTCCCTCCATCTCATCTAAAATGAACGAGGCCTTCGACTTGCTCATGTTAGGACGAGGTTCTCCTCCTATTTCTAACATGGCTACTATTGATTGCTTCTTCTTTGTCATCAGGTAGTTTTTGCACCAAGAAATAATAATGTTGAAATGGAAGAGTTTTATTGAGGAAAAATTACTGGCAGTACATCCTCAGATTTTCTGAGTTCTAAGGTTGTACAAGTGTTGTTCCTCCGAGCTCCTTCAGACGATAAGTCTCGGGCTGGACGACCTCAACCACTTCGTATGGACCTTCCCAATTTGGGGCAAGCTTCTCCTGGCTTTGAGGTTGGGAGATGGCGGCTTGTCGAAGCACTAAGTCTCCCAATTTGAACGTTTTACTTCTAACTCTGAAGTTATAATATTAGGCCATCCTTCGCCTGTAGGCCACCATCAGGATCTGGACTTTCTCTTTTTTTCTTCTAATAGATCGAGATTGGCTCTGTGGTCTTGCAGGTTATGTTGCTCATTGAAGACCACGACCCATGTTGATAGGAGTTTAAGCTCGATCGGGTATAACTGCCTCCATTTTGAAGGTCAAGATGAATGATGTTTCTCCAGTCGGCAACCTTTGTATAGTTCGGTATGCCCAGAGGACGTGATAGAGTTCGTCCACCTAGGCTCTCTTTGCTCTGTCGAGCCTCATCTTGATGCCTTGTAGTAGAGTCCAGGTGGTCACCTTGGCTTCCTCATTTGCCTATGGGTGAGCCACCGATGTGAAGTGATGGAAGATATTTAGGTTTTTGTAGAACTCGACGAACCTCATCCCAGTGAACTATCATCCATTATCAGTTATAAGAGTTTAGGACAGATCGAACCGACAGACTATCGACTTCCAGATGAAGTCCTATACCTTGGTCTCGGTAATTTTTGCTAGTGGTTCAGCCTCGACCCATTTGATGAAATAGTCGATCGCGATCAGAAGAAACTTCCGCTTCCTGGACACCATCGAAAAAAGGCTAAGTATATCCATTCCTCATTGCACAAATGGCCAAGGTAGACTTAACGGAGTAAGCTCGGAGGCCGACTATCTTTGTACGTTTGCATTCTTCTGACAGCAGTCATATTTCTTAACATACTCCATGAAATCATGAAACAAGGTCGGCCAATAGTATCCTTGTCGAAGTAATTTTTCTGACAGGGACTGGCTCCTACGTGACTTCCACAAATTTCTTCGTGCACTTTTCACAATGCAAAGTCGACCTCTGAAGGTCGGAGATATCTTAGCAGCGGTAGTGAGTACGATCTCTTATACAATCTGTCTTGTACAAAACGTATTGGGAGGCTTAATTTCTGAGTTTTTGAGCTTCTTTTGGATCATGAGGAAGGACTCCCTCCTTGAGGTAGGCGACCAACGGGTTAATTCAGCTCGGCTCGAGCTCCATCTGCAAAATGACTTAGGATTTCTCTAGACTTGGGCACTTCAGAGTCTCCAAAAATACTTCTTTGGATAGTTCGATTGGGGCTGAAGTAGCCAACTTAGAGAGAAGATCGGCTCTTATATTTTCTGTCCTCGAAATCTGTCGAATGCCAAAACTATCGAAGGTCGGAGTCAAATCCTTCACTTTTCTAAGGTATTTCATCATGCTTTCCTTCCGTGCTTCATAGCTGCCACTAACTTGGCTGACCACTAATTGAGAATTATTGTAGACTTGAAGCCGATCTATTTTCAATTTTTTTATTATTTTTAATCCGATGATCAGCACTTCATATTCGGCCCCATTGTTAGTCATGAAAAATTTGAAGCATAGCGCATACTCGACGACGACTTCCTCAAGATTGACTAAGACCAACCCCGCATTTGCTCTAGCAGAGTTGGACGAACCATCCACGTACAGAGCCCAAATGCCTTCGAAAAGGTGGGCACTCTCCTTGGGGTGGTTCGATCGTGACAGCAGGGTGTCGGTCTCGTTCTGTTCAAGCTCGGCTTCAGTTGGAATAGTACATTCTACCATAAAATCTACCAATATCTGGATCTTGATCGATGGTCGGAGTTAATAGTTGATGTCAAATTTCGTATGCTCGATCGCTCATTTTGCAATTCTCCCAGAAGCATCTGTTCGATGAAGGACTGCTTTTATTGGTTGGTCCATGAGGACTGTTATGGTATACCCCTAAAAATAAGATCGAAGTCTTCTGACAGTAATTAGAAGAGAGTAAGTCATTTTTTTTAGTCTAGAGTACCTAATCTCCGCATCTCTCAAGATCCGACTTATGTAGTAGATCGATCGCTGCATCTTTGCTTCTTTCTTGATCAGGACTGCCGCCAGGGCCATCAGAAAGACTGCTAGGTACAGAAATAATTCTTCTTCGAATTTGGGCTTTGCCAGCAGTGGGATGAGTCGAGATAGTTTTTAAGCTCCTCAAATACCCGTTGGCACTCTACCGTCTAGCAGAAGTTCTTTGATTGCCTGAGAACTCGAAAGAAGGGCATGCATCATTCTGCTGATCTTGAGACGAAGCGATTTAGGGATGCCACTTTTTCAGTCATATGCTGAACTTTTTTGATCATTTTTGGAGCAGTCATCTCCTGAATGGCTCAGATTTTTTTGAGGTTTGCTTCAATCCCGTGCCTTGACACCATGAACCTCAGAAACTTTCTAAAGGTCACATCAAAGGTGCACTTGGTCGGATTTAGTTTCATCTTATGCTTTCTGAGTGTACTGAAGGTCTCTTCAAGATCAGCGAGGTGGTCTGTAAAAGCTCAACTTTTGACGAGCATGTCATCCATGTACACCTCCATGTTATGATTGATCTACTTCTTGAAGATCTTATTGACCAGGTGCTGGTATGTTGCTCCTACATTTTTGAGTCCAAAGGGCATGATCCTGTAACAATAAAGACCACAGTCAGTAATGAAAGTGGTTTTCTCCTCGTCCTCAAGCGCCATCCATATCTAGTTATAACCGAAGAAGGCATCCATGAAGATGAGGAGCTCGTGGCCCGAGGTCGCATCCATCAGTTGATCAATCCTGGGTAGAGGGTAGCTATCTTTTGGACAGACCTTATTCAGTTTTTTGAAGTCTATACATATCCTCCACTTATTGTTCGTCTTTTTGATGAGGATCATATTTGAGACTCAGGTCGGATAATTAACCTTCCAGATGAATCCAATTTTGAGGAGCTTGCCCACTTCTTCGGCGATTGCTTTCTGCCTCTCCGGAGCATGGTGGTGCATCTTCTCTTTTATCGATCGATGCTTCGAATCAACGGCCAACCGATGTTCCATGATCTCGGCATCAATTCCCAGCATATCCGCTAGGATCCAGGTGAAGATATCCGCATTTCTCCTGAGGAAGGTAATGAGTTGCTCCCAAACCTCGTCTTCTAAGTTGGAACCGATCTGCACCACGTGCTCCATGTTTTCGTCATTTAAGGATACAGAGACGAGGTCCTTCATAGGCTTGCACCGCTCCTCGATGAGGTCATCATGGACATCCAGCCCATCAATAGGATAAGGATCAGACCGTTCTTCCTTATGCAGGGTGATTGAGTAGTAGTGCCTCACCAGAGCCTGATCTCTCCTGACCTCTTCAATCTCGTAACTTGTCGAAAACTTCATCTTCAAATAATAGAATGATACCACCGCCGGAAGTGCATTTAGATCAGATCGGTCGAGAATAACATTATAGGCGGATGGAGTCCTTACGATTAAAAAATCGACCTGTGCCTTAGCTAATTTCGGCCATTGCCCTGCAGTCACAGCCAAAGTTATTTTGTCCTCAACTGGTACAGCATCGCCAGTGAGGCCTATCAACAGGAAGTTCATAGGCCCCAAATGGTCATCGAGTAAGGACATTTTTAAGAAAGCATCGTAAAATAATACGTCGGCCGACCTTTCATTATCCATTAAAACATGACGTATATCATAGTTGATAATGTTTAAAGAGATTACAACCGCATCATTATGTGGGAACTAGACCCCTTAGGCATCTGCCTCGATAAAGGTCATGGGTTCCTCAGTCCTCCATTTTTTCACCAATCCCTCGGATCTGCTAGCCTCTTTTTGCTGAAGCTCCCTCGAGATAGTGTTGATGACGCTGAGAGATGGTCAATTTTCTTATTGATCCTCCCTCCTTGGTGGTTCAGGCTACGAAAATGCCCTCGGTCGATCTTCCCGTCCTTCAGGCCATCTCCACAAGAATCGGCTAAGTCTACCTTGCCTGATGAGCTCCTCGATCTCATCCTGGAGTTGGATATACTCCTCAATGTCATGACCATGGTCACGATGATAAAGGTAGAACTTGTTAGAATTATGCTTGCTGGGGCAAGAATGCATCCTCTTCGGTCTCGATAGTTGTTTCTTGATTTTCATCAGCACTTGGATTTTTGGAGCATTAAGGGGGGCATAGTTGTGAAATCTTCATTGGGGAGAATCTCGGTGCGCCCTTCCATCGAGGCTTCCCTACCTCTGAGTCCAGAAAAGAGTTCGGGCTCGCTTGCACTCAAAAGGAGTACAGAAATATGGTCAAGCTTCACTCGACTTTTCTTCTTCGATGGGCCTGCTCGATCCGTTGATTCACCGCTCACCAAAGGCTTCATCATCCTTGGCCTTGAAGGCCTCTTCAGCCCAGGCATAACCTTCAGCCCGAGCTAGCATATCGGCAAAATTTCTGGAGTACTATTTTCTTAGGGAGAATAGCAAATCATTCTTTTGAAGGCCATCCTTGAGAGCGGCCATGGTGACTGATTGGTCCAAATTCTGAACCTCTAATGCGGCAGCATTAAATCGGATGACATAAGCCTAGATGGATTCTTTCTTCTTCTGCTTGACGATCATCAGAAAATTCGAACCTCGATGCGGACATCGACTGCTGATGAAGTGAGCTGCGAACTACTAGCTCATCTGATCAAATGATAAGATGGTACTCAGCTTAAGCACCAAATATCAGTTCTTGGCAGCTCCCTTGAGGGTGGATGGGAAAGCCCAGCATAAAATAGCGTCTGGCATGCCATGGAGTAACATCATTATTCGAAAGGCCTTCAGATGGTGATGTGGATCGATGGTCCCATCATAACTCTCAAACTATGAGAGCTTGAAGTTCGGCGGGATCGGTTCCTGCATAATTCTCTGTAAAAAAGAAGGATCAGTACAAATGTCATTACTGTATGAGGAGGGAGTGTGACAGAGCTCTTTGATTCATTGGTTCATTTTTAAGAGTCTTTGATCCAAGAGATCTTCACGGTCGTTGATCTTCAGAATTTTTTGGTGGAATGGGTGCGAAGCTTTCCCTTGGGTCGAGTCATGGTCCAAACAGGGGCCCTCTATCCTCTGCTTCTCCTTTTCGGGGATCAGAGGTCGGATAGCCTAAGTCGATCATTTTCAGACCGAATCATGAGGCTCTGAAGAATCCTGCACCAATCGAACTGGTGCTAGGGCCTACCGATGCATGGCCTCCGTGAGGCCATGAACCTGCTAGACCAGCAGGTTGAATAGCTCTGCATCTACCACGGCTATAGGTGGAGCTTGAGTTGTCAAAACTAAAGCGGGAGCAGATAGATCAGGACGGGATTTGGCTGCGGAGGTCGTCGATAGCCGAGTCAAAGCTCTCTTGGAAGGCATTTTTTCTCAGAGAAGAACTTTAGAGAGGAAGAAGAGAGCTCTCTAGAGAGGGAGGAGAGAGATCATCACTGAGCACTCCTTTAAGAATAAGAAAATCTCAAGAACAGAGGACCCTTCCTCTAGCACCAATTTTATTGGTGCAGAATTTGGTTGATGTCGGATCAAGTTGGAGAGGAGGAGGATGAGTCGGTGGTGGTGACTCCGGCAGGATCCATCGATGATCAAGTCAGCTCTTTTGGTCAATAGAAATGGAGTACTTAAGAGAGATTTTGGCAAAGTTTAGAAGGGAAGAGGAGAGCTTAGAAAAATCATATCTAGAGGATCCCTTTTTATGGATAGAGCCTGTAGCAACTTGATGGTGACAGCCATATCGTCTGGTAGTGGGTTACGTAGAGTTTACTACGAAGAGAGAGGTATCGTCAAACTGATAGTGGTGGCCATATCGTTCGATCATGGGCCATATGAAAATTGCTATAGAGAGAGAGGTGTCGTCAGACTGGTAGTGGCGGCCATATCATCCAATCGTGGATCGCATGGGATTTATTATAGAGAGAGTGATATCGCTAGATCGATAATGGCAACAATGCCATCTTGTGGAAGCATGCGTTCGGGATCTGACTGTGCTGGAGGAGTCTGAAAGAAGTTTAGCTTCTATGAAAATTTGATCGAGAAAGAATTCTAGAAGAAGTCTGACTCTTGAAGAAATCTGACTATAGGAGCTATCTGAAAGGAGTTCGATTTCTGGAGGAGTCCGAACTGTAGGAGCAATCCAAAAAAAGTTCGACTCGTGGAGGAATCTACCTGAAAGAGAATTTTGAAAGGAGTCCGACTCTTGAAGAAATTCGACTATAGGAGCAATTCGGAAGGAGGTTAGCTCCTGAAGGAGTTTGACTGTAGGAGCGATCCAGAAGGAGTTCGGCTCCTGGAGGAATCCGACTGCAGGAGCGATCTAGAAGAAATTCGGCTCCTGGAGGAATCTGGCTGAAAAAAAATTTTGGAAGGAGTTTGGCTTCTGTAGAAATCCAACTGAAGGAGGAATCCAGCTAAAGGAGAGTTCTGGAAGGAGTTCGGCTCCTGTAAAAATCTGACTGAAGGAGGAATCCAACAAAAGAAGTGTTTTGAAAGAAGTTCAGCTCCTAAAGAAATCTGACTGTAGGAGAATTCTAGAAAGAGTTTGGCTCCTGGAGGAATCCGATTGTAGGAGCAATCAATCTGGAAGGAGGTCGGCTCCTGGAGGAGTCCGACTGTAGGAGTGATCCGAAAGAAGTTCGGCTCCTGGAGGAATCCGATTGCAGGAGCGATCTGAAAGGAATTTGACTCCTAGAGGAATCTGGCTAAAGGAGAATTCTGGAGGAAGTTTGACTTCCGTAGAAGTCCGATCGAAGAAGGATCCGGAGGGAGTTTGGCTTCTATAGAAGCCCGATCGAAGGAGGATCCAAAGGGAGTTTGGCTTCTGAAGGAATCCGACTACATGAGCTATCTAGAAGGAGGTCGGCTCCTGGAGGAGTTCGACTGCAGGAGCGATCCAGAAAGAGTTTGGCTCCCATAAAAGCTCGATCGAAGGAGGATCTAAAGGGAGTTTGACTAAGGCTCGACCGCTGAGAAGTTTGATTAGTCGAAGGAGTTCGGCTGGGGGTCGGCCACTGAGGAGTTTGGTTGGGTTCGACCGTTGGAGGAGTTTGGTTGGGTTCGACCGCTGGAGGAGTTCGGCCACCGAATGAGTTCGACTGCTGGGGAGAGAATTTTTGATTGAAGCTCTTTCATGATCATCAGTTGCATTAGACTAGGCACCAGACCGAACTTCGATGGGAGTGGGGTTTATCCTCAACACAGCCTTATCGGGAGCTCAGATTGGTTTTCCACCAAGTTCTCTATCTAGAGCTTGGTAGCAAGACATTGTCTAGCGACAGTCTAGTTTTTTCAAATCTTCTCCACTCTATGTATTGTTGGAAATTTAACCAAGAGGTGGTAGTTAGATACAATAGCCTTAAGCTTCCATAAACTTGGTCTTCCGAGGATGGTGTTATAGGCTAAGGGAATCTTCACAATAAGAAAGTCCACCTGTATAGTTACCTGCTAAGGTGGGGAACCCATAGTTACAGGTAACTTGATCATTTTCTCTAGGATTATGGAGCTTCTAGAAAATTCTTAGATCGATGTATCAAAGTGAATTAACTGATCAGGAGAAAGTCCCATAAGAAAAAAAGTAGAAAAATATAAAATATCAACTAAGCTTCCATTATCAATAGGTATACGATGTATATTATAATTAGAAATATTTAAAGAAACAACCACAGCATCATTATGCGGTTGCTGCATATCCTCTGCATCCTGCTCAGTAAAAATTATTGGTTCTTGAAGCCCATCCTCACGTCTTGACTTCTTTGTTGCTGCCAACTCAGACGATCCCCTAGTGATCATGCGAATCTCACCATGGAGAGGTTGTTCTTCAGCTGCTGCCTGAGGAGGTGGTTGCCGGGCTCTTGGCAGAGGTCACCATGGGGGAGTCCTTCCATGGACAAAGCATTCCAGCCTTTCCTTTCGAATCAGTTTTTCAATAGCATCGTGGAGGATTCGATGTCATGACCATGGTCACGTTGGTAGAAGCAAAACCTCATCTGATCACGATGCTCCGGATTGGTCCTCATCCTCGGAGGTTGGGAAAGCTGGTCTTGGATCTACATCAGAACTTCTTCCTAGGTGGCATTCAGAGGCGTGTAGTTATGGAAGCACCTCGATGGGGACCGCTGTCGATCTCTCCTTTGAGGACTTGGAGATTGGTGGTTTCGGAAGGAACTTTTGCCTTTAAGCTTCCTAGGCGGAGAGTGGGAGCATTGTCAATAAATCTTCCTCTTTGAGGGGGGGCGCTCCTTACTCGTTCCTATCGGAATAACATCGGCAGGGGTATCTTCAGCAAAGGCGTCCTTAATATTGGTATACTTTCTTGCTCACTCCAGTATACTAGTATAGTCCTTAGGATATGACTTTATTAACGATCTTTTTAGATAATTTTTCTGTTGTCCATCCATAAAAGTGGACATCGTGATTGATTGATCTAGATCGCAGACTTCTAGGATCGCTGCATTGAAATGGCTCAGATAGCTACGGATCGACTCTCCATCCCTCTAATAGATGGTGTATAGATAGTCAGACTGTTTCTGCTATTTACGGCTGCTGACAAAGTGCACCATCAAAGACCGGCTTAGCTCATCAAAAGAATGTATCGAACTGAATTTCAGATTGGAGTACCACTGTCAGACTGCTTTCTTAAGAGTAGCGGAGAATGCCTGACAGAGAGTAGCATTCGATGCTTCTTAAAAGAGCAAAGCTATCTTAAAAGTTTCAATCTAGTCGATGAGATCGGCGGTCCCGTCGTAAGTCTCAAGCTAAGGTAATTTGAAACATGGCGGCGGCAACTCCTTTAAGATCTTCTCGTCAAAGGGGGGCTCGCCACTAAGTCCGTCAAGGGGTGGGGAGGAAGATGCTTTATTTAAGACTTTAAGCTTCTTATCGAACACCTGAAGCTTCTTTTCGGTCATTAACTTTTGATCAGTATAGATCTCAAATTGCTGAGGAGAGCGGTGACCAGGAGTAGAATCATGCACTGACTGTGGGCTAAGGGACTACTGATGGGGTCACTTCCTCCTAGGGCTTTGTGAAGGTGCTTGAGTAGGTTCGACTTGTTGTTACGGAAGTGATGCCAGCAGCTGAAGTGGCACCGTTGTTGGGGGCATAGATGGGGATACTACATGAGTGATAGGGGCGCGATGTTGTTGTTAAGACACCGTGTTTATCAGTTTAATCCGACTTCTTAAAATTATTGAAAATACATAAATAGTAGTGAGTCGGGTCGAATCCACAGGGAAGGTAGTGTTTTTAGATTTGAAATCTTTGATTTTATAAAAGAAAAAGATAAAAAAAGAAGAGTTTCGAGATCAAAAATGAAGTCGGAAAATAAAAAATGAAAATTAAAAGATGCAAAAATTTAAACTTGGTACTAAGATCTACTAATTAGATCTTAGCATCTACTTGCAAAGCAATAATTTAAAGTGCAGAAATTAAATTACAATAAAAATAAAAAGCAAAAAATTAAAATACAAAAATAAAATTTTTATTAACTAAAATTTCAAAATTTAAATACATAAAATTTAAAAAAAAAAGATAATAAAATAAAATAACCTGATCTCTGATCTTGGATCGGCATTAGCAGAAAGATGGTGTAGAAGCTCGGCTCTTCTTCTCAGCACCCGTTGCTTCGAAGCAGCCTTTAACCCATAGCCTGGCTTCACCCTGTACCAAAGCTTCACCTTGATCGAAGATGTTGATTTTTGATGGCCTGGGGTCCTTTTTATAGAGCTAGGAGGGCTGGATATTTTTTTCTAAAGGCAATATGGGACTAATGCCTTTGTAATCGTCAAAATACAAACAAATTCGGATAAAATTTGAATCAAAATAGCTCTGATATGACTCTGATAAATTTGATAAAATTCAGCCATTCAATAAAAATCCAACGATCCAAAAATCATCAAAATCGGATGCAGATCAACTCAGATCGGGTCGGATTAAATTCTGGCCGTTCGATCGTGCTTCATCGAGGAAATCTGGCCGCAAATCGCGCTTCGGGGGTCCAGATCACCGTCGGGAGCATTCTGGACCGTCGGATCGAAGCTGGAATCAGGCGCTGCCATCTGATGGTGATCCGAATGAAATTGGCAACCGAAAAAAATGCTGATCGTCCGATCTTAACCGCAATCAACCATACCCATCCGATCGCGCAATCACTGTTCCCATGGACCGCGTAGACCGGCCGCACCGCACACCGCAACCAATCTGTCACCGAGTGAAATGACCAGATTGCCCTGTGAGCCACGATAAATTTCTGTAGACCCTTTAAGGGTCTAGGTCCACCACGTGGCAGGCTCTAATTCGTCGGATTTTGCTGAGCTTGCGGTCCACGCCTGGATCGTGGACCGACTGATGGCTTCAATGGCTGAGTCGGCTTTGATGGCTCGGCTTGCGGAGCCGACTGAGCCATTTTCTTTTTTATTTAATTTTTATTTATTTTATATTTTTTTTTAAAAATTCATATCTTTTCCATTTTAGCTCCGTTTTACTTGAAATTTATTTCGTTGTGATCAAAAAAATGAGCTCTTTCTATTGATAATAAAATTTTATTTTTTATTTTTTATTATTTTTTAATTAATTTTTTAATTAATAAAAATATCAATTTCTTAAAAATTATATATAAATTAATTATTAATTCTTAAAAATTAATATCAATTAATTGATAAATTAATACTTTTATTGATGAATTTATTATACTTATCACACCCCCCAACTTAAGCTTTGCTCGTCCTCGAGTAAAGAAAGAATTTAGTTTTAAATACCTTTTAACTTTAGAGTTTCGAATTTTACCTAAGCAATTTTCAAAATGGCCATTGATATTCAGTAGAGCTTAAATGAGATATATCATTGGGGTATTAATACTTATCAATAGAAAAATTAAGTAAAGATATTAAATTTTTTAGAATTTTTTCTAAATTATTCACTTTTATCTCTGATTTGTCTAAACTTTCATATAGGCAGGTGTATTGCTACTTGCCCACTTTTTGCGAATATCATTGCTTACTTAGGCAACGGGACCGGTTACTTGGTGGGAAACCAATGTTTTTTTTTTTTTTTTTTTTTTTTTTTTTTTTTTTTTTAACGTTGTACCACTATTGAGTGTCTTAACTCCTTAAGCTTTCTATTTGATCCATGTAGCGAGTCTTGGGCCAATGACTCCCAAACCAGTTGGCTTTAGGGCACTAGGTATAGAATACCCCTCGGGCTTACTAGCTCGAATCAAATAGGCTACGAGTTAAGACTAGCTTTACAACGAGCTTCTTTGCCCTTCCCACCTTTTGACGCGAAACTCAATGCTTGCTTAGGCAAAGAGGCCCGGTTACTCAGTGAGAAGTACTTGGAAACTATTTTATTAAAATAAATTTTTATATGAAGAAACGTATAGTTACCCTACACAAGCCTATAAAAAGTAGACTTTTCTTTGATGCTAGTAGAAATAATTAGAAATGCTCCAAGAAAAAAAATTTTTATGTTCTAGACTTAACTCTTTATTGAATTTTCTTAATACTTGATTCCTCAATATCTCATAGATTCTCTAATCTGTGCATCAATTTTCTTTTTAAAATGCTTAGTTTAATTCGATTCTTAAGCATAATCAAGGTATCTAAATACTAAATACTAACTTTTTCGAGGACTTAAAATTTTAAAATTTTTATTTTTCTCTCCCCCCAACTTAATCGACATTGTCCTCAATGGAGAAGAAAAAATAAAGGATGTAATAAAGAAAATGGAAGAATACACCTAACTCAGTATATTTATTTATTTATTTATTTATTTATTTATTTATTTTTTTTTTGGTCCAGCACATGCCTTTACAAATTTGAGCTCTCCCTCCAACTTATTCAAATTATCCTAAAAAGAAAATAAGATAAATTAGATAAAAACTAAATATTGGGTTGCCTCCCAACAAGCGCTAAGTTTACCGTCTTCAGCCAGACACAATGTAGCTCACTATCCTGTGTCGAATATTGGATTGACAAATTCCAATGGTTTTGGATTGCCAATCTCAGAAAGTTGATTTTTAATCCCATTATTGATATATTCATTTGTTAATTTTAGGGATATAATTTTATGATTCCATTCTCAGACCCATGTTTATTAAGAATTTCTCCTATTTGTTTTTCTAAAATGCTCATGAATGGAGTTTTAGGAGTTAAGTTTGATTCAATGGGTGCTGGAATGGTGACTAAAGGCGGTTTTAATTCTGGAGGTAAATTAATGTGATCCTGCTTAAACAACTCCATTGACATTTCATTACATGCCTTTTGATTTTTATAAGAAGAACCAGCTTCTAGGGTTGAAGGGAATAGGACATTAGGTTTATAAGTCTCGGGTAAATCATCTATTCTCTTTTCCCTTATTTCTATCTCATTTAAACTGGAACTAGCATCAGTACTAATTCCTGGCTTGGGTTCTTCTATGTGGTTAGTCTCAGTACTAACCAGTTCCTCTAAATTTTTATTTTGGCTAGCATCAGTACTAGCCTCTCTCACCTGGTCTTGGTATGGGTCCATAAGAATCCTATAGCTTTTAAGTTCAGGAATTACTTTGGTATTCTCAAATTGGAGATTCTTAGATGAAACATTAGATTGATAATTTAATCCAGGTGGTTGGTGGTCATTAGGTGGGTTATTTGAAATTGGTAGGTTCGGTAGTTGATCTAGTTCTCTCCTCATGTTAGACTCAACTAATTATCCTATTTGAGCTTCTAGTCTGGCGATAGATTGCTGTTGAGTTAGAATTAATTGTTGAAGTTGGTTAAATCTATCATCAGCTAGATTGGTCTGTTGAGGAGGTGGGTATGAAGGCTGATTATAATATGATGGCTGGTTAAACTGACTAGGCTGACCATTATTATAGGCATAATTTTGATAATTTTGCTCAAGTGAAATTTGGGTCTGAGCCTGAGTCTGTTGGGATGTCCAAGAAAAATTAAAGTTACTCCAATCTGAATTATATGAATTTGAAAATGGGTCATTAATCAATTTGGAGTATCCTTGAGTAGCTTGAACTTGTTCTTGGATAAAATATGGAAACTGTGCAGTCATAGGATATTCACTTACATGATGGGTTGGACTAGCACAGATTGAATAACTCTCCTGATAATTAGAAGATTGTTGACCTAGGGTTAGGAGTTGATCTATTTTCTGATCAAGAAGGTCAACTTTATCTAATTTTTGGACTATTAGATTTATATTAGCCATTTGATTATTATGTTTAATGTGAATCAACCATTCAATTAAGTTCAACTAAATCAGAAAAAGCGATTTCCTACCATGCATGTATTAGTGTAACCCTAATGTATGGTTTAAAAATTTTTAGAATATTTTTTTATTTATTATTATTATTATTATTTTATTATATTAAAAATTAATTTTTTTTAATTATTTTTATTTATTAATTTTAATTTAATTTAATTTAATTTAATTATTAATTTTTAGTTAGTTTAATTTTTATTTTATTTTATTTTTAGAGGAGAAAGGAGAAGAAAGAAAAAAGAGTTCTAAAGAAGAGGTCCTAAGGAGTCCTAGAACTAAGAAGAAAGAGAAGAATTCGGTTTAATTAGATCTAATGTTGGTTAGCAATCAAGTTGGTCAATCAATCCTGACTAAGGGTTATCCTAGATCTAGACAGCTCCTAACTGCCAAGGTCACCTTCAAGCCCTCCAAGTGTAGGATTAGCCAATCAACTAGCCAGGTAAGTGTAAGGTCGGTGGGAGTCCCCCCGTTGCTTGCCTTAGACACCAATTGTGCTTGGCCAGGTAAGCGAACGGAACCAATTAGAAACCACCTTCCTTCGGGCCCAATCGTCCCTGAACCACTTTCCTAGACACCAGTCAAATTGACTTATCCTAACCCGGTTCAACTCTTAGGATTCCTTATCCTATTGAGCTCGAGTTCCTAGGGTTGATGTCTAATTGATTTTAAAATTAAAGGCTTAGGTCAATGCAGGATGCTTGGTTGGTTGTTTGTGGGCTAAGGAAGGGTGATCAAATCCCCACCTTATCTTGTTTAATTGGGTTGTGCCCTTAATTTGATTTAATATGAATATGCACGAAAAAAAAAAAAATTCAATCAAAGGGTTCTATGCAATTTAAACTAGATGCATGCAACTAATTGTAATTCTGAAAGGCTTACCTTGCCTCCAGCAATCACCAAAAAAAATAAAAATAAAAATAAAACTAATATGATGCATGCTCTAAACAGTTAGGGTTTCTAATCTTATCATGAGGCTTTTAATTAGGTTTAAATGGAATATTTTTTTAAATTAATTTAAAAATAAAATAAATAAATAAATAAATAAAAAGAAAAGAGGAACTAGGGTTAGGATTGATCTCACCAGGCAAAACTTCTGATTCTTTCTTGTTTTCTTTTTTTTTTCTACAAAATAAATAAAAAAAATTAGTAAGCAATATTAAAAAAATTTATTTATAATTTATTTAAAAAAAATCAAAGAGATCAAAAATTTAATAGCATCTATGCCTTCCCCGGCAACGGCGCCAAAAACTTGGTGCGTTTGCCGAAATTATTTTTAATAAATCAAAGAAATCAAAATCAAAAATCAAAAACCTTCCCCGGCAACGGCGCCAAAAACTTGATAGGAACGCGATGCTGTCGTTAAGACACCGTGTTTATCAGTTTAATCCGACTTCTTAAAATCATTGAAAATGCGTAGATAGTAGTGAGTCGGGTCGAATCCACAGGGAAGGTAGTGTTTTTAGATTTGAAATCTTTGATTTTTAAAAGAAAAAGAAAAAAAAGAAGAGTTTTGGGATCAAAAGTGAAGTCGGAAAATAAAAATAAAAATTAAAAGGTGCAGGAATTTAAACTTGGTACTAAGATCTACTAGTTAGATCTTAGCATCTACTTGCAAAGCAATAATTTAAAGTGCAGAAATTAAATTACAATAAAAATAAAAAGCAAGAAATTAAAATGCAAAAATAAAATTTTTATTAATTAAAATTTTAGAATTTAAATACATAAAATTTAAAAAGAAAAGATAATAAAATAAAATAGCCTGATCTCTGATCTTGGATCGGCATTGGCAGAAAGATGGTGTAGAAGCTCGGCTCTTCTTCTCGGCACCCGTTGCTTCGAAGCAGCCTTTAACCCATAGCCTGGCTTCGCCCTGTACCAAAGCTTCACCTTGATCGGAGATGTTGAATTTTTGATGGCCTGGGGTCCTTTTTATAGAGCTAGGAGGGCTGGATATTTTTTCTAAAGGCAATATGGGACTAATAGCCTTTGTAATCATCAAAAATACAAAGAAATTTGGATAAAATTTGAATCAAAATAGCTCTGATATGACTCTGATAAATCTGATAAAATCCAGCCGTTCAACAGGAATCCAACGGTCCAAAAATCATCAAAATCGGATGCAGATAAGCTCAGATCGGGTCGGATTAAATTCTGGCCGTTGGATCGCGCTTGATCGAGGAAATCTGGCCGCAAATCGCGCTTCGGGAGTCTTGATCACCGCCGGCAGCATTCTGGACCGTCGGATCATCGCCTGGATCGAGCGCTGCCGTCCGATGGTGATCCGCGTGATGTTTGTATCTGAATAAAATTCGGAAGCAACCACAGCCGTCCGATCCTGACCGCAAACAACCACATCCGTCCGATCGCGCAATAACTGTTCCCATGGACCGCGTGGACCGGCCGCACCGCACACCGCAACCAATCAGCGCCGCTGTTGTCGGACGAAAAGACTAAATTACCCTTGTGAGCCGCGATAAATTTCTGTAGACCCTTAAGGGGTCTAGGTCCACCACGTGGCAATCTCTGATTCGCCGGAATTTGCTGAGCTGGCGGTCCACGCCTGGATCGTGGACCGGCTGATGGCTTCAACGGCTGAGTCGGCTTGATGGCTTGGCTTGGCTTGGTGGCTCGGCTTGCGGAGCCGGCTGAGCCGTTTTCTTTTTTTTATTTAATTTTTATTTATTTTATATTTTTAAAAATTCATATCTTTTCCATTTTAGCTCCGTTTTACTTGAAATTTATTTCGTTGTGATCAAAAAAATGAGCTCTTTCTATTGATAATAAAATTTTATTTTTTAATTTTTATTATTTTTTTATTATTTTTTAATTAATTTTTTAATTAATAAAAATATGAATTTTTCAAAAATTATATATAAATTGATTATTAATTCTTAAAAATTAATATAAATTAATTGAATAAATTAATACTTTTATTGATGAATTTATGATACTTATCACACCCCCCAACTTAAGCTTTGCTCGTCCTCGAGTAAAGAAAGAATTTAGTTTTAAATACCTTTTAACTTTAGAGTTTCGAATTTTACCTAAGCAATTTTCAAAATGGCCATTGATATTCAGTAGAGCTTAAATGAGATATATCATTGGGGTATTAATACTTATCAATAGAAAAATTAAGTAAAGAACATTAAATTTTTCAGAACTTTTTCTAAATTATTCCACTTTTATCTCTGATTTGTCTAAACTTTCATATAGGCAGGTGTATTGCTACTTCCATCCTTCATTTATTAATTTTTATTTTCACATTGCCCACTTTTTGATGCGAATATCATTGCTTACTTAGGCAACGGGACCCGGTTACTCGGTGGGAAACCAATGTTTTTTTTTTTTTTTTTTTTTTTTTTTTTTTTTAACGTTGTACCACTATTGAGTGTCTTAACTCCTTAAGCTTTCTATTTGATCCATGTAGCGAGTCTTGGGCCAATGACTCCCAAACCAGTTGGCTTTAGGGCACTAGGTATAGAATACCCCTCGGGCTTACTAGCTCGAATCAAATAGGCTACGAGTTAAGACTAGCTTTACAACGAGCTTCTTTGCCCTTCCCACCTTTTGACGCGAAACTCAATGCTTGCTTAGGCAAAGAGGCCCGGTTACTCAGTGAGAAGTACTTGGAAACTATTTTATTAAAATAAATTTTTATATGAAGAAACGTATAGTTACCCTACACAAGCCTATAAAAAGTAGACTTTTCTTTGATGCTAGTAGAAATAATTAGAAATGCTCCAAGAAAAAAATTTTTATGTTCTAGGACTTAACTCTTTATTGAATTTTCTTAATACTTGATTCCTCAATATCTCATAGATTCTCTAATCTGTGCATCAATTTTCTTTTTTAAAATGCTTAGTTTAATTCGATTCTTAAGCATAATCAGGTATCTAAATACTAACTTTTTCGAGGACTTAAAATTTTAAAATTTTTATTTTTCTCTCCCCCCAACTTAATCGACATTGTCCTCAATGGAGAAGAAAAAATAAAAAGGATGTAATAAAAAAAATGGAAGAATACACCTAACTCAGTATATTATTTATTTATTTATTTATTTATTTATTTTTTATTTTTGGTCCAGCACATGCCTTTACAAATTTGAGCTCTCCCTCCAACTTATTCAAATTATCCTAAAAAGAAAATAAGATAAATTAGATAAAAACTAAATATTGGGTTGCCTCCCAACAAGCGCTAAGTTTACCGTCTTCAGCCAGACACAATGTAGCTCACTATCCTGTGTCGAATATTGGATTGACAAATTCCAATGGTTTTGGATTGCCAATCTCAGAAAGTTGATTTTTAATCCCATTATTGATATATTCACTTGTTAATTTTTGGGATATAATTTTATGATTCCATTCTCAGACCCATGTTTATTAAGAATTTCTCCTATTTGTTCTTTCTAAAATGCTCATGAATGGAGTTTTAGGAGTTAAGTTTGATTCAATGGGTGCTGGAATGGTGACTAAAGGCGGTTTTAATTCTGGAGGTAAATTAATGTGATCCTGCTTAAACAACTCCATTGACATTTCATTACATGCCTTTTGATTTTTATAAGAAGAACCAGCTTCTAGGGTTGAAGGGAATAGGACATTAGGTTTATAAGTCTCGGGTAAATCATCTATTCTCTTTTCCCTTATTTCTATCTCATTTAAACTGGAACTAGCATCAGTACTAATTCCTGGCTTGGGTTCTTCTATGTGGTTAGTCTCAGTACTAACCAGTTCCTCTAAATTTTTATTTTGGCTAGCATCAGTACTAGCCTCTCTCACCTGGTCTTGGTATGGGTCCATAAGAATCCTATAGCTTTTAAGTTCAGGAATTACTTTGGTATTCTCAAATTGGAGATTCTTAGATGAAACATTAGATTGATAATTTAATCCAGGTGGTTGGTGGTCATTAGGTGGGTTATTTGAAATTGGTAGGTTCGGTAGTTGATCTAGTTCTCTCCTCATGTTAGACTCAACTAATTATCCTATTTGAGCTTCTAGTCTGGCGATAGATTGCTGTTGAGTTAGAATTAATTGTTGAAGTTGGTTAAATCTATCATCAGCTAGATTGGTCTGTTGAGGAGGTGGGTATGAAGGCTGATTATAATATGATGGCTGGTTAAACTGACTAGGCTGACCATTATTATAGGCATAATTTTGATAATTTTGCTCAAGTGAAATTTGGGTCTGAGCCTGAGTCTGTTGGGATGTCCAAGAAAAATTAAAGTTACTCCAATCTGAATTATATGAATTTGAAAATGGGTCATTAATCAATTTGGAGTATCCTTGAGTAGCTTGAACTTGTTCTTGGATAAAATATGGAAACTGTGCAGTCATAGGATATTCACTTACATGATGGGTTGGACTAGCACAGATTGAATAACTCTCCTGATAATTAGAAGATTGTTGACCTAGGGTTAGGAGTTGATCTATTTTCTGATCAAGAAGGTCAACTTTATCTAATTTTTGGACTATTAGATTTATATTAGCCATTTGATTATTATGTTTAATGTGAATCAACCATTCAATTAAGTTCAACTAAATCAGAAAAAGCGATTTCCTACCATGCATGTATTAGTGTAACCCTAATGTATGGTTTAAAAATTTTTAGAATATTTTTTTTATTTATTATTATTATTATTTTATTATATTAAAAATTAATTTTTTTTAATTATTTTTATTTGTTAATTTTAATTTAATTTAATTTAATTTAATTATTAATTTTTAGTTAGTTTAATTTTTATTTTATTTTATTTTTAGAGGAGAAAGGAGAAGAAAGAAAAAAGAGTTCTAAAGAAGAGGTCCTAAGGAGTCCTAGAACTAAGAAGAAAGAGAAGAATTCGGTTTAATTAGATCTAATGTTGGTTAGCAATCAAGTTGGTCAATCAATCCTGACTAAGGGTTATCCTAGATCTAGACAGCTCCTAACTGCCAAGGTCACCTTCAAGCCCTCCAAGTGTAGGATTAGCCAATCAACTAGCCAGGTAAGTGTAAGGTCGGTGGGAGTCCCCCCGTTGCTTGCCTTAGACACCAATTGTGCTTGGCCAGGTAAGCGAACGGAACCAATTAGAAACCACCTTCCTTCGGGCCCAATCGTCCCTGAACCACTTTCCTAGACACCAGTCAAATTGACTTATCCTAACCCGGTTCAACTCTTAGGATTCCTTATCCTATTGAGCTCGAGTTCCTAGGGTTGATGTCTAATTGATTTTAAAATTAAAGGCTTAGGTCAATGCAGGATGCTGGTTGGTTGTTTGTGGGCTAAGGAAGGGTGATCAAATCCCCACCTTATCTTGTTTAATTGGGTTGTGCCCTTAATTTGATTTAATATGAATATGCACGAAAAAAAAAAAAATTCAATCAAAGGGTTCTTATGCAATTTAAACTAGATGCATGCAACTAATTGTAATTCTGAAAGGCTTACCTTGCCTCCAGCAATCACCAAAAAAAAATAAAAATAAAAATAAAAATAAAACTAATATGATGCATGCTCTAAACAGTTAGGATTTCTAATCTTATCATGAGGCTTTTAATTAGGTTTAAATGGAATATTTTTTTAAATTAATTTAAAAATAAAATAAATAAATAAATAAATAAAAAGAAAAGAGGACTAGGGTTAGGATTGATCTTACCAAAATTAGATGCTTTCTTCGTTTTCTCCTTTTTTTTCTACAAAATAAATAAAAAAAATTAGTAAGCAATATTAAAAAAATATAATTAATTTACAAAAAAAATCAAAGAAATCAAAGAAAAAAAATAGCATCTATTCCTTCCCCGGCAACGGCGCCAAAAACTTGGTGCGTTTGCCGAAATTATTTTTAATAAATCAAAGAAATCAAAATCAAAAATCAAAAACCTTCCCCGGCAACGGCGCCAAAAACTTGATAGGAACGCGATGTTGTCGTTAAGACACCGTGTTTATCAGTTTAATCCGACTTCTTAAAATTATTAAAAATGCGTAGATAGTAGTGAGTCGGGTCGAATCCACAGGGAAGGTAGTATTTTTAGATTTGAAATCTTTGATTTTTAAAGAAAAAAAGAAAAAAGAAGAGTTTTGAGATCAAAAGTGAAGTCGGAAAATAAAAAGCAAAAATTAAAAGATGCAGGAATTTAAACTTTGGTACTAAGATCTACTAGTTAGATCTTAGCATCTACTTGCAAAGCAATAATTTAAAGTGCAGAAATTAAATTACAATAAAAATAAAAAGCAAGAAATTAAAATGCAAAAATAAAATTTTTATTAATTAAAATTTTAGAATTTAAATACATAAAATTTAAAAAGAAAAGATAATAAAATAAAATAGCCTGATCTCTGATCTTGGATCGGCATTGGCAGAAAGATGGTGTAGAAGCTCGGCTCTTCTTCTCGGCACCCGTTGCTTCGAAGCAGCCTTTAACCCATAGCCTGGCTTCGCCCTGTACCAAAGCTTCACCTTGATCGGAGATGTTGAATTTCTGATGGCCTGGGGTCCTTTTTATAGAGCTAGGAGGGCTGGATATTTTTTCTAAAGGCAATATGGGACTAATGCCTTTGTAATCATCAAAATATAAATAAATTTGGATAAAATTTGAATCAAAATAGCTCTGATATGACTCTGATAAATCTGATAAAATCCAGCCATTCAATAGGAATCCAACGGTCCAAAAATCATCAAAATCGGATGCAGATAAGCTCAGATCGGGTCGGATTAAATTCTGGCCGTTGGATCGCGCTTGATCGAGGAAATCTGGCCGCAAATCGCGCTTCGGGAGTCTTGATCACCGCCGGCAGCATTCTGGACCATCGGATCATCGCCTGGATCGAGCGCTGCCGTCCGATGGTGATCCGCGTGAATTTGTATCTGAATAAAATTCGGAAGCAACCACAGCCGTCCGATCCTGACCGCAAACAACCACATCCGTCCGATCGCGCAATAACTGTTCCCATGGACCGCGTGGACCGGCCGCACCGCACACCGCAACCAATCAGCGCCGCTGTTGTCGGACGAAAAGACTAAATTACCCTTGTGAGCCGCGATAAATTTCTGTAGACCCTTAAGGGGTCTAGGTCCACCACGTGGCAATCTCTGATTCGCCGGAATTTGCTGAGCTGGCGGTCCACGCCTGGATCGTGGACCGGCTGATGGCTTCAACGGCTGAGTCGGCTTGATGGCTTGGCTTGGCTTGGTGGCTCGGCTTGCGGAGCCGGCTGAGCCATTTTCTTTTTTATTTAATTTTTATTTATTTTATATTTTTAAAAATTCATATCTTTTCCATTTTAGCTCCGTTTTACTTGAAATTTATTTCGTTGTGATCAAAAAAATGAGCTCTTTCTATTGATAATAAAATTTTATTTTTTAATTTTTATTATTTTTTATTATTTTTTAATTAATTTTTTAATTAATAAAAATATGAATTTTTCAAAAATTATATATAAATTGATTATTAATTCTTAAAAATTAATATCAATTAATTGATAAATTAATACTTTTATTGATGAATTTATTATACTTATCACACCCCCCAACTTAAGCTTTGCTCGTCCTCGAGTAAAGAAAGAATTTAGTTTTAAATACCTTTTAACTTTAGAGTTTCGAATTTTACCTAAGCAATTTTCAAAATGGCCATTGATATTCAGTAGAGCTTAAATGAGATATATCATTGGGGTATTAATACTTATCAATAGAAAAATTAAGTAAAGAACATTAAATTTTTCAGAACTTTTTTCTAAATTATTCCACTTTTATCTCTGATTTGTCTAAACTTTCATATAGGCAGGTGTATTGCTACTTCCATCCTTTATTTATTAATTTTTATTTTCACATTGCCCACTTTTTATGCGAATATCATTGCTTACTTAGGCAACGAATTCCGATTACTTGGTGGGAAACCAATGTTTTTTTTTTTTTTTTTTTTTTTTTTAACGTTGTACCACTATTGAGTGTCTTAACTTCTTAAGCTTTCTATTTGATCCATGTAGCGAGTCTTGGGTCCAATGACTTCCCAAACCAGTTGGCTTTAGGGCACTAGGTATAGAATACCCCTCGGGCTTACTTAGCTCGAATCAAATAGGCTACGAGTTAAGACTAGCTTTACAACGAGCTTCTTTGCCCTTCCTACCTTTTGACGCGAAACTCAATGCTTGCTTAGGCAAAGAGGCCCGGTTACTCAGTGAGAAGTACTTGGAAACTATTTTATTAAAATAAATTTTTATATGAAGAAACGTATAGTTACCCTACACAAGCCTATAAAAAGTAGACTTTTCTTTGATGCTAATAAAAATAATTAGAAATGCTCCAAGAAAAAATTTTTTATATTCTAGACTTAACTCTTTATTGAATTTTCTTAATACTTGATTCCTCAATATCTCATAGATTCTCTAATCTGTGCATCAATTTTCTTTTTTAAAATGCTTAGTTTAATTCGATTCTTAAGCATAATCAGGTATCTAAATACTAAATACTAATTTTTTCGAGGACTTAAAATTTTAAATTTTTTATTTTTCTCTTAGCGCCGTTGTCGGGGATGCAATGTTGTCGTTAAGACACCGTGTTTATCAGTTTAATCCGACTTCTTAAAATCATTGAAAATGTATAGATAGTAGTGAGTCGGGTCAAATCCACAGGGAAGATAGTATTTTAGATTTGAAATCTTTGATTTTATAAAAGAAAAAGATAAAAAAAGAAGAGTTTCGAGATCAAAAATGAAGTTAGAAAATAAAAAATGAAAATTAAAAGATACACGAATTTAAACTTGGTACTAAGATCTACTAATTAGATCTTAGCATCTACTTGCAAAGCAATAATTTAAAGTGCAGAAATTAAATTGCAATAAAAATAAAAAGCAAGAAATTAAAATACAAAAATAAAATTTTTATTAACTAAAATTTCAAAATTTAAATACATAAAATTTAAAAAGAAAAATAATAAAATAAAATAGCCTGATCTCTGATCTTGGATCGGCATTGGCAGAAAGATGGTGTAGAAGCTCGGCTCTTCTTCTCAGGCACCCGTTGCTTCGAAGCAGCCTTTAACCCATAGCCTGGCTTCGCCCTGTACCAAAGCTTCACCTTGATCGGAGATGTTGATTTCTGATGGCCTGGGGTCCTTTTTATAGAGCTAGGAGGGCTGGATATTTTTTTCTAAAGGCAATATGGGACTAATGCCTTTGTAATCATCAAAATACAAACAAATTTGGATAAA
>QRFJ01007767.1:135000-138542 GCA_006176705.1 Cocos nucifera
AATTAATCTGATTGATTTAGGTGCTCTTAATGCTAGCTTAGATTAGATCCTTTTTTATCTAACTTGGTGAAGTCAGTGGAATGATCGAAATTAGATCACTTTTCTTAAATAAATTAACTAAATTATCTAAAATTATTAGATCCTTAAGAATAAAATAGTTATATAGATAACTAAATCATAGCCTCCCATTAAGTTGAGTGATAATGGGTTTATTAATTTAATAATCACTGAAGGTCCAAAGATTTGGTGCTTATTGATTAATGAAATTATCATCCATAAAATGATGATTTGATTAAGTCTTTCGGATGATGGTTAGGTTGGTCGACTAAAGTCGGATTTAATTATTTATTGATTAGATAAGATCAAATATAGTTATGTTAATGGTTGGACCTGATCAGACCTTTTTAGTGGAGGCCAAAGCCTACTGATTAGGTCTTTGGGGCAAAATTGATATTACTAAAAATTATTTAAAAAAATAATTAATTTTGAACCTATCCATAGGTGCATATGGGTTGACCAACCAAAGTTGGGCTCATGCGTAGTCTGTGTGAATTCTAGTATCCACTAAAGAATTAAAGTAATTCCTCAAATTGAAGGTACAGGCTACCAATTCGAATAAAATAGTAGAAAAATTTTTAGACTAAAGTCCAAATCTTTAGGATAATTGATTCATATACTAATTAGATTTGATTTTTTTTTTTTGTGCAGAAATGGCCACTAACCTATCATTTTGATCATTTTTGGATAATGATAAATTAATAGGATCCAACTTCGATAGCTGGTATTGAAAGTTGAAAATCATCTTGGAGTATGAGTAGATCCTTTATGTCATAACGGATCAAGTATCTGAGGAGCCAGCTCTGGATGCTAGAGGAGAGGTTCGAGATACTTATCAGAAGTAGCTCAATGACCGCACCATCATTTGGTGTATAATGCTGGTGGCAATGAACGATGAGTTCAGCCATAGGTTCGAAAATGCCTAGCCATAGAAGATGTTTCAAATATTGAATGACTCCTTTGGCATGCTTGATGATGTTAAAAGGCATAAAACAAGTGCCATTTTCAATGCTTGGATGAGGGACGAGGCCTCAGTCACCGATCATGTATTGTACATGATCGAGATGATTGAGTGCCTTAGCAAGCTGAGCTTTTTCCTACACGAGCAGCTCGGTAAGGATGCAATCCTTAATTTCTTGCCTGAGTCCTTTCTTCCTTTCCTAACTCATTTTAGAATGATAAAGCCTGCAGTCAACTACCATGGCTTGTTGGGGTTGCTGCAGAACTTTGAGAAGGATCACCAACTCCACAAGAAGATGGTGAATGTAGTGGAAGGGTCTTCTTTTGGTCGTTGATCCTTTAAGAAAAGAAAAAAGAATAAGAAGAAGAAGAATAAGATGGTGTAGTCAAATGCCATGATAACTGTACAAAGTCGGACCAAGAAGCACAAGCCTAACCAGAGCTAGGTGGAGTGCTTCTTCTATAAGAAGCAGAAACACTGAAAGAGAAACTATCCTCTGTACATTACCTCTCTGGACCCAAACAGGTTGAGGAGGAAGCAGGTGGTTGCTGGACAAGATAATTATATGATAACACCTTACAATTTTTTTTATTTGATTCTATTGCCTAGGTATTAGGTATTGAAAGCCCTTATCATATTTGTAATTTTATGCAGGGCTTGTAGGTCAGTAGAAGATCTGATCAAGACAAAAGATTTTTGAACGTTGGAGATGGAAGACAAATTTTAATTCTAGCTTTAGGAATCATGAACCTTGTAATCAATTCAAATAAAGTTATTCTTAATGAATGTCATTATTGTCCAACCTTCTTATTGAATGTTAT
This sequence comes from Cocos nucifera, assembly GCA_006176705.1. NCBI lineage: Eukaryota > Viridiplantae > Streptophyta > Magnoliopsida > Arecales > Arecaceae > Cocos > Cocos nucifera. Next base: position 136,840 of record QRFJ01007767.1, read on the forward strand.
TTCTTTAGGCCTTTTGGCCATGAATGATTTTAAAATATCAATAAATTTTTTTTTATAATGTCATTTTGAATGGTATTATAATTTATTGGGCAATTGAATGATGGAATTTATTTATTATCTATGCCTATTAACTTGGTTCAATCCTCCGATAAATATCCTAGAATTAGTGATGTATCTGATGTCTACCTTTAGCACCATAGGCTAGATCATATTAACAAGAATAGAATTAACAAATTAGCTCAAGAAGAAATTCTTGAGGTTAGTAATTGTGAATCACTTCTGACCTATGAGTCATATCTTCTTGGTAAGATGACCAAGTCATCTTTTACTAAAAAAAGATGAATGAGCTACTGAACTTCTGAGTCTAGTACACTCAGATGTATGTGGACCCATGAGCTCAAGTACTAGAGGTGGATACTTCTACTTCATAATCTTTACAGACGACCTGTCCAAGTATGGGTACGTCTATTTAATGAAGCATAAGTTGGAGTTGTTTGAAATATTCAAACTATTCCAAAATGAGGTAGAGAAGCAAACTAGAAAGAGTATTAAAATTCTTCGATCTGACCGAAGGGATGAGTATCTTTCCAATAAATTTTTGATATATCTAGGAGAGAATGGGATTCTCTTCCAATGGACTCCTTCTGAAACACCACAATATAATGGTGTGTCTGAAAAAAAATTAGATCGTATTGGACATGGTTCGATCCATGATGGGATTTGCTGGTTTGCCGATCTTCTTATGAGGATATACGCTCGAGTCAGCTTGTTATATTCTAAATAGGATTCCAAGTAAATTTGTTAATAAAATACCATATGAGATATGGATAGGACGTAAACCAGTGCTCTCACATCTTAGGGTTTGCGGATGTCCGATTTATGTCAAATATTTGATGACAGACAAGCTTGGACCTAGGTCTGATAAGTATAGTTTTATAGATTATCCAAAAAAAATCAAAGAATATTACTTCTACCTTACTGATGAGTAAAAAATGTTTGTCAGCCTTAAGGCAGTCTTTTTAGAAAAAAAGTTTCTTGGTAAAGGAACTAATGCCTCTAAGATCGAACTTGATGAAGTACAGGAGGTGGAAGAACAGACACAAGTTGTTGAACCTAAGCTGGATCTGATTAGATCAGATCCAGAACATATTGTAGATGCACCCTTAAGACGATCTGGTAGAATACTACATCAATCGGACAAATACTACGATTTTTTGGTCTGAAATAGGGATCCTATTGAACTTGATGAGAACAATTAGGATTCGATCACTTATATGGATGCAATGTAGAGATCCGACTCTAAGAAATGGCTTGAGGCCATGAAATGTAAAATAAAATCCATGAAGGTCAACAATGTATAGACATTGGTTGACTCACTCGAAGGAATAAAATCCATAGGATGTAAGTGAATCTTCAAAAAAAAAAAGCGTAGATGGAGAGATGGAGATCTATAAAGCTCATCTAATTGCCAAGGAATATCGTCAAGTTATGGTATTAATTATGACGAGATGTTCTCTCCTATGGCAATACTTAAATTCATTCGAATTATGCTTGCCATCGCTGCCTATCTGGACTATAAAATTTGGCAGATGGATGTGAAAATGACTTTCCTAAATGAAGATCTGGATGAAGAGGTGTTATATATACAGCCTGAAGGATTCACATCCATAGATGAGTCTAAGATGTGTAGGCTTTAAAGTCCA